>CM042751.1:31354913-31357413 GCA_022496165.2 Catalaphyllia jardinei
GCCGAAACTTTTCACTGTCCGTAATATGATTGTGGAGAGGTTTCGTTGGTGAAACAAACTTCGTCATTACGCGTTGTCAAGTTCATTTGTTCCAGTGGCTTGACTAAAGGAAAGCTTCAATTACTGAGGGAAAAAAAATCACTCACCCTTGGACAAGTAAATCGTTTCGCAGGCATTCAGCCGGCTTGGCGGGCAAGTTGTGTCACACGTGTAGTGGCGTTAAAAAAGCATTCAACGCGGATTCAAATAGCTTAGCTCAACAGGCGACTAGCCGTAACCACAAAACAGTGGAGCGGACCAACGGCGAAGTAAAGACGACTGGTTTGTGAAAACTCGGATTCTCCCAGTGAACTATAATGATCTTTCGCCAGCATATTTCATTTCAGGATCGATTACAAGGAATTTTCTGTTAACAATGTTCCCCTGTTTGTTCCACTAAAAGTGAATTGCTCCGACTGAACAGATCGTCGCCCTTTTCAGTAATAGCCAACCAAAACTTGTTAAAACGCTTTTTAAATGCGGGCATTTACATGTATTCGTAAAATTATGCCAAATTTATAGCTTGCCAATTCACAGAGGGAAATTTAAAACAGCTAAGCCCCTTCGGATACGTTGATGTTCCTTTTTCTTTACTAAACTTTCAATTATCTACCACTTAATGTATGCTATGGCGAAAAGCCGTTATATGGTATAAAACTCAAGCATACCCTCTAAGCTCTACCAGTGGTTGCCGATACAGTGGGAATTTGGCGTGCAGTAACTTGTGAGTTCAGTTCTGTGTTACATACCAGGTATGTTTTGCTCTTCTCGGGTCGACGAATTCGAACAAAAAAGCCTTTTAACACAGGGAACCTATATAGCGTGGCCTTATTTTCAGGGCCCTAACTCATGGGAACGAGGTAATAGTGCTAGTGACTGGTTTTCTTAGAACAAAATTCTCTTGAGAAGTTTTGACTAGGTTTATCTAAGTTGCAAACAGTGAGGTTGTCTTAGAGTGACGCTCGCCTCTATGCACAATTAAGATTTGGCATGGAGAACGAGGAGGACAAGCGTCCCTAGCTTACAAATGATTGCATGATCACACTTGCTACTAATGATTTCGCGCGTATAACAAGCGCGCGCTTCTTCTTCGAAGGGTGTGCCAATCAACCAGTATTTTGAGTCAAAAACGTAAGAAAAATCGCCTAGTGTCGTAACAGTTTCTTTTTTAAAGGCATAAAATATAATTTTTAGAATCATCTCCCCTTCCAAAGTTACCACTGAAAACACACACTGGCGAATTCCTTGAGGACTTCGGCACGTTTCCAGAGGCCGCGATCTTTGGTTTAAGACCAAAACATCGTGACGTACCTGTTATCTGGGAGAGATCGAAAGGCATGAGGACTGTGAAACCTCAACCAGGATTTTCTGGTTTAGTCACGTTCGGTCATCGCGCTGACAATCATGCAACTAAACTACTCAAAGTACACATTTTCTGTATTTTAATTCTCTGTGTTCTCTACTCCTAGAAAACCAAGTTAAAAATGGTGGCAAAACCGGCACAGACCTTTGGCCTCTGACTAACCATCGTTGCAAGTTTACCTATCCATTAATAGTTCGTAGAAAGCTCAAGCTTGTAAACAAGAGTGCAGAAGAGAACTAAGTGTGAGGGGGTATTGTCAACAATGTTGCACGGGACTATGTGTCTATGCGCCCCTGGCGCGATGAGAGGAAGTAATGATGGCGATCAAACATGTGCTCCAAGTACGCCATTCCACAATGGCTATTAACCTTTAGAGTTCGTCAGTAAATTGATCACGTGACGCGATGATGTTCACAGAGACACTGTCAGCCCTTATAATCCATCAAATATTTTTGCTCGTGCGCGTCCGAGAAAAATAGTAGTCGTACGTTAAAATTTTTCTGTAAACAAAGGGGCTTACTAGCTTGAACGGCTTTCATGTAAAAAAGTTGAAAATAATTCAATATGATTTTTGAACTGGGGCGCGGAAGAAAATTAGTACTGAACAATAAAGACAATAGAGGGTTTATGGCTCGGAGCTAATTGACGTTCTTATAAAACTAGCATATTTGCTCTCGACGCTTCGCTCTTCGAGCAAATATTTCAGTTTTAAGAACATCAAATTTCCGAGGGGCAACTATCAGCCGATAGTTCTTCGACAGAAACACTAAAGGACATGGCTACTGTCGGTTTAAATAGTTCAACGAGAGGACAAGTTGCCTAATGTAAACGAGAGGCCTAAAATGAAAACTTTCCATTGTAATACATTGTGAGTTTGTGTTTCTATTGCAAATATATGTTAGTCTTGTTCGCAACGTCAGAGACTCCGGAATGAGAACCACCCTTTGCGCCTTGTGCTCCCCAAGAGGGAGGAGTTTGTACACAATTAGAAGTCTCAGATCTGGTGTTAGCTGTATCACGCGTCCTTCTTGTAAAACTAAGCGCACGCAAGAGTTTGTCACTTTTAAGTACATCTAGTGGCTTGTACTGTTTTTTACG
>CM042751.1:31362413-31384179 GCA_022496165.2 Catalaphyllia jardinei
CTTAATCACAAATAATGCAACATATTTACAATGGTGTACATAACCTTGAAAAATATTGAAGTAACAAAAAAAATTCAGGAAGTAATGTACATTAAAAAATAATAATTTATCCATATTAAAGCAAACCGACAACGAGGAGCAGATACAAACTTGTTAGGTGAACCTGGATGTTTTATCCACTACTATTTAATATTCCATCTTCAGGGCGATGTTCAGTGTTCATTATTTTCTCATGATTACAAGTATTCCTTATTTTTCCTGGGTCAGATATTCATATATCTACCTTGCTCTCGGATTTTAAGCCAATCCTCGATAGAATACATCACAAGCACAAAGTAATAATTTACAATGAAGTGGTCTAGCTAATATATAAAATTATCTTTACAAAATTAGCTTTAAAATAATATTACATTGGAATTATAGAAAAACACTCAGGTGGTGACAAACCTAACAGAAATCAAAAGTCAAAACTGTAAACAGATTGTTTGAATATGGCTTTCATGCATCAGTTCATTTGCTGTAAAAGTGAACGTAACACCATATCACATGTGCAGTAGTCCCCAAGATGGCCCACTTCTTATCTTGTGGTATTTTTACTTTGGCCAGTCTTTAATTTATTTGTACTGTTAAATTCCATTGCTGAAACTTCAGATGTCTCTTTACAGGCTTTTAAAAAAATTGCTAATTAATTACTGTATTAATGGTCACCCAGCTAGTTCAGCTTTATAGCTATTTTGGGTGGCCAGTTTAGTTACAGACACTTGTAACATTTATAGTGCAGTGCAAATGAATGTTGTTGTTGTTGTCATTGTTGGAAGGAAATGGTTTAGAAACCTTACAAAGTATCTTTGTTGAATTCGTTTTTGTTGCAGTTTTGATCAGGCACAAAACTTAATAATATACAAATGCAGTTGTTTCCTTCTGACTGAGCAACTAGCCAATAAATTGAAAAGTTTTTGTTAATCATAGATCACGAATAGTGTACGAGTTCAAAACAAGGATTGCAAGCAGTTATGGACCTTGTAACATATATCTTGGCCCTTAAAAGTTTGGCAGACTTCCTAACCATTCACTTCTATTTACTATATGCACTAGATAAAAAAATGTCAGCTCAATATGGTGTGGGTGAGTTGAAAGTCACTTGTAGTGAACGCACGTTGCAAATTGTTTTGAAAAAATAAAATGTAATATACTTTTAAAAAGAAGTTCATTGCAAACCTTGGCACATAAAAAACAATCTGTTTACTATAACCTAGCAAAAGCTTGCTTACAAAAAGACTCATTCAGAAATCTTTTCTGAAAGATAAAAGGCCACGTTATTATCCAAAACTGATGAGTGGTTTCTACAAATTCATCCATCTTATCCTTCTTGGAAACGTTTGATCTGACCTTGAAGTATCATAATCTCTTGTAATGAGCCACAAGGTCCCATTTGTGTTTCTTTGATCTTTTTCTTCTGTTTTAGTCTCACATTGCTAAAGTCTCAGCCTCTCTTTGGATTCTACCCCCGTCACCCCTTCATCTCAGATTTAACATTTTTTAATAAATTAATTTAGTGGGATAAAGTAAGTATTGTAATAAAGTTTATCTTAGTTTGGTTTCATAACTCTGATTCTACACAATCAAAATGTTGGACTGGATAAAATTTTGACTATATATTATAGTAGGTTCTTAATAACCTCTGCAAAAGTGGACCTCGCATTCCTGGTTATGAGCTGACTCTAATACAAACCAAACATAACTGGTATTCTTGATGGCAAAAATGTTTCAATGGTTAATTTTGAAATAATGTTTTTAACAATAACTTTACAAGAAAGATGTCCGTTCCATGAGATTTGTTTGATTATGTCTGCTTCAATGATATCTGAGTTTACACTGTACATAAAATTTCCTATTAAAAGTTAATCCTTACTAATATTTAATAAAATTGCTCTGTTGATTATCTCACTTATTCTCACTCCCAGAAGGTAACCATGCACAGTGATATCACATGACGCGAACACATGAGTCCCGTATGGACTGTATAGGTGCAACCCACAGCAGCCAATGATAGCAACAATTCACCACATATAACGGCAACTTGAAGAGTCGGAGCTGGGACACTTTACCTCCAATAAATTTCAGGGCATCAGTAATTCAAGTTAAGGGCAACATGAAGCAGTGTAAATATTAATTAAAACACTCAAAGATTAAACCATTATTCTTGTGTTTTCTACTGACACTAAATGGAAGGTGATGTAGTCTGATGGTTAGTCCACCAGACTCTAGAGGTCTGGGTCCAGGCCATGGTTAATTTGTGTTGTGTTCTGGGACAACACTAAAACTCTCACATCATCTCCCTCCACACAGAAGGGGATAAAGATACCTGCCAGGTCCAGCAATTTTTGTACAACTGAGGATGTTTGATCACCTTAAATTTGTTTAAAAAAGTACTTTGTAGTATGTTATAATAATATTTCAAATCTCTTCTTTGAGAAAATTGGAAATGTAATAAAACTCTGTCTACTATGAAACTTAATTATGTGGGATAACTTTGGAAATGAACAGGTTAAAATATCTTTTCATACATGTATGTACACATAGTCAGAGTTATGATCACTTCAACCAGCACTGCAGAGCAGGTCAGAAACAACTTAACTCCAAATCACACAAAAATCAAACACCAAAAATTTCAAAGGATATGCAAGTGTCCAGGGAGGTTCACCTCCATTAATATAAAGCACGTAAGAGAAACCATCCTTATGCATTCCATCAATAGCATAATACAAAGGCAGGTAACGAAACTGCCTGAAATGTCTCTTGTCATAAAACTTCATTGCAGCTGAGTTTGTGGTTAAAACATGAAGATAGACAGCTTTGCAGTTTTGCCTCTCGGGTATGGTGAGGTGCGAGAGTAAGCTGTCTAATAGAAGGGACCCTGAGATACAAAGAAGAAATTTTTAATGCCTGGACTAAATGTATGTAGGAGCACTGCAGTGGCCAAACATTCTACTTTCATTTAGCCCACACAGCAAACGTTACCTAACGAAGAGCTTTTTCATCATTTTGGCTGTGTGCAAATTGGAGCAAGAGCAAAAATATTGACAAAGCAAGGAGAAGTGACTAGTCTATTCATTTCAACTGATAAATGAATGGATACCTATTCCATGTCTTCTAAAAACTTTGACCACACCAATACTAAGAATATAAGCCACTTGGGTCTCATCACTAAAAGTGAATGAAAGAATACCAGCATCCTACAAGACAGAAGAAAATCATTCATGATATAAACCCTATTCCATACTTTCAAAATCAAATATTTTACACTTTTGAGAAATTTTAAAAATACAGGGGCAAAAGTGCCAGGGAGGGGGGGGAATTCCAACATAAAAGATGGTTGTGCTTGTTATTATAGCTTTTGGGATTAAAAAGCTGGTTTAATTTACACCTCTCAGGGTGTTCAACCTCAAAACGTCCACAGCAGGAGTTTTTGCAGAACCTTTAGGGTTTTATGAACTATAACTGAGAGTGAGGTCATTACAGAAAAATCTCAAACTGAGGCCTTGCCGTATTGACTGAGCCATAGTGAGGTCAATACGGTAGGCTGAGGTTTGAGATTTTCCCATAATGGCCGAACGGTCGAGGTTATTAAGTTGTTCATTATATGGCACCAACATCAAAAATAAAGATGGTTTTTTTAATTACTCTTTGCTTTGTTTTTGGCCTGTGGACATTACGGGAGAATAATCCCCTACAATTCAGTGACAATTAGCCAATCAGAGCATGCGTTATATTGCCTACAAACACAACCTATATAACAATTAGTACTACCAGTATTTGATGGTTTACTGTATCAAATTAAAGCTTTACTTATTAAATAAGCCCAGGAATAAGGAAACCACATAATGACCTTGATCAAGAGAGGAGGTTATTTCTTCATTAAGATCAATCAGACAGTCAGAGGTTGTGTCTAAATCCATATTGTTTTGGGGAAATCATTTATTTGTAAAATAGAACATTATTCAGATTTTTTAATAGCACTGTTTAAAATCTTGTGCTTGAATCTCCAAAAACAGTTATGAAATAGAAAAACTAAGTACACTGTCAGACACCCATGTTGGTACCTCTAAGGAGTTCTTTCCTTTCTATATTGGGCAAAGTGATCCACTCTGCCATTGTTGACTGCACTGTATTTTGTGTCTTTTTAGCATGAAAAAATACATAATTCAACAGACATTGTCACCCACCAGTATTTTATTGCAGGGTCCCAGGTGATTTTTTGTTAATAATGTATGAGATGTCATGATTGCTTTATTTTAAGGATCAAAAATATCCATGACAGCCGTATTTTGACTGTTGTGTTTTTTCAAACTGTTGTTTTCGAATTTTCTTATTTTTGTAAACAAAAGTTACTTCTTGCAAATAAATGCAAAAGTTTAATAGTTAGAACTCTTTGGCTTCTTAGTTTTCATGAATTATTTTGATTAGTCTTAATCATTTTTAGTGTTTGTTTTTTTAGGAAAAAAATCAACTGTCAATAACTTTGTACAACTTATTGTAACCTTTTTCAACAACATGCAGCGAATTCCATATTTTTATTGTACCTCTTTGTTGCATAAAGACTTTGTCTTCACTTCTGCCACAAGCAAACCAATGATGTTGTGGTTCAAGGTGGCTGCCAGCGAAAAGAAGCGGGAACTTGATGTTATCTCCTCGTACCAAACATCTGGATACCTGTAAAGCAAAGAAAATTAACCAATATTGCAGTGTATTCCATGTCATTGGCTTTGATGAAGCAAAACATCTTAACATAGGCATACATTATAACCAGACGATGTACACTACAATAATAATAAATAAATATAATAATTTATATTGCACAAATTACATGTTTACATTATCACCTGCACATTATAGTAAGGTGTAAGCAAAGTAAACTTCACTTCCTGAGATGAATTATTTCCACTGACAATATCACATAATTATATAAATGTTAAATTAAATAAAACAATTAAATCATGCTTCTAGCAGTGCACCTTTGAGTTATAGACATTTAGAAAATCTGAAGTGCATTCAAGAAGATAGAGTTGTATTTTCTCAGCTCTGCTTTGATCCTTGAGCAACTTGTATGGTTCTCACATGCTCTCCAAGCCTCTCATGTACATAGTAACTATGTGCACACTAATAATTTATTGGCTACTATTGCATGTCTTACATAGTAAGATGCTCACGCACGCACTACAAAATGCAGTGGTTGGCTTGATATGGCTCCCAGGGGTGTGTGAGAACTAACAGTAACAAAACTAGTTAACCCTTTAGTACCCAAGGGGTCTCCCTTTGACAAGTAAAATTGTGTGGCGTTAGACAGTAAAATCTATAAGTCACTATTTACGGGTTAGAGACTGTTGTGAATGTTTTGTTTTCAAATACACGCACATGCTTACTGTACAATGAATGAGAAATTTTCAATACTGCACGAAGCGAAGCTGAGTGCAATATTGAAAATTTCGAGTTCATTGTACAGTAAGCAAGTGCGTGTATTTGAAAACAAAACAAGAACTAACAGTCTCTAACCCTTTTAATATTCAATCTGAGTTCACTGCTGGCGATAGACTTGCAATGGCTTCCCCCCGACCTGAACACTGCACAATTTTTATGCGTTATTGTAATATCACACTCTGTCACTTTGATGTCGTTAGGTAACAGGCACTCACGTGATCAATTTTAACCAATGACGGGTGCGGATTTTAGACAGTGAACGAAGATTGAATATTAATGAGAATTAAAGGGTTAAAGGAGGTAGTCTTTTAACCCTTTAGTGCCCAAAGGGGTCTCCCTTTGACAAGTAAAATGGTCTGGTGTTGGACAGAGTAAAATCTATAAGTCACTATTGGGCATTAAAGGGTTAAAGGAGATAGTCTTTTAAAGGAGATGGTCTTTTAACCCTTTAGTGCCCAAGGGGTCTCCCTTTGACGAGTAAAATCATCTGGCGTTAGACAGAGTAAAATCTATAAGTCACTATTGGGCATTAAAGGGTTAAAGGAGATAGTCTTTTAACCCTTTAGTGCCCAAGGGGTCTCCCTTTGACGAGTAAAATCGTCTGGCGTTAGACAGAGTAAAATCTATAAAAAATCTAAATGAAAGGCTGAGCGAACAGCTAAGGTGAATTTTAATGCCCAATATTTCGGTTAGGCAGAACTAACCTTACTTCAGGGGCTACACTGAGGCTAATTAAAAATGGAAACAAACCGTTACAATATTTAAAAATGATACAAGGAAAATTTGTGACATAATTGGTTAATAAAAATAGAAAAATACGGTAAAAGCGACGTTTACAAGTGCGTTTTAAAAATATAGAAATATAAACAGATTAAATTTCGTCATGCCTGTTCATCCCAGAGGACGACGCGCGGTAGAGAAAGCCATCACACAACGTGACATTGATCAACCCACCGCCGTTTCTGTTTACTTCACTCTCCCTGGCCATTCACTGAACAACCTAGAACTGATTCCTCTTGAACTTACTAATTCAAATAGAGATGCTATCCGTAAGGCAAGAGAGGCATTTTTAATCTACAAGGGCAAGACACTTGAACCCTCTGGGATGAACAGGCGTGACGAAATTTAATCCGTTTATATTTCTATATTTCCATAATGCACTTGTAACCATCGCTTTTACCATATTTTTCTATTTTTATTAACCAATTATGTCACAAACTTTCCTTGTATCATTTTTAAATATTGTAACCGTTTGTTTCCATTTTTAATTAGCCTCAGTGTAGCCCCTGAAGAAGGTTAGTTCTGCCTAACCGAAATATTGGGCATTAAAATTCACCTTAGCTGTTCAATCAGCCTTTCATTTAGATTTTTTACTTTATCGAACACTGCTGATCCTGATCTTTACAAAGATCCGGCTTCACTTTGCTACTGTTTGTGGTCCTTCCTTTATAGTTTACCTAAAATCTATAAGTCACTATTGGGCATTAAAGGGTTAATAGACTAACTCTAATTAAATAACAATAAAAAACGTGTGATTACAATTATGTAAAAGTACTAGCTGCAGTGACACTAAAGAATAAATAAAATAAATATTATTGAAAATTCATTTTAATATACCAGCTGTAAGCCACATACTGACATAGGAATTGTAATTTTCTCATGAAATCAACTTGGATTAATTATGATGCAAAAAATGCCTGAAAGTCAATAACGAGTTTCCCACTTGCTCATTATTTCAACAAAAAGCAAAAAAGCAAAAAAAATATACAAATATGAGGCTTGTTGCTTTTTCTTCATTGGTGTCTTACTGGGGAGATTCCTTTCAGCCTCAGTTACACTTGACTTACATTTTCACTTGTTTCCCACGCACTACATGTAGTTGTAAACACTGATCACTTTAATTTATTGTTGAAGTCAGAACATGTAACAGCCATATTTTGACAGTTCGTTCATTTATTGAGGCCTGAACTTTCAGTCAACAAAGCTTCATGTGACCGGGACTTGGCAACTGTAACAACTGAGCGCTGCCGGTGCATGATTCTAAAAACCCGTCTACTTTAAATTACACTGTTGTCTTTAAAAGAAAAAGCTAGGTCCATTTAACCTCTGCTAACAATGTTTTGGATGAAGGTTTTGCTATTCAGATAAACTAGGCTTGTCAAAACACAGGCCATCAAGTCTGTTCGTGTGCGTGTTTACAATATTATAGCACAATCTAAAAACAGCTGTACACAAATTATCCAGACTTGCTTCGTCGTTGAAATATTTTTAGATCGAATTTTATTTTAGCAATAAGCTTAGTGCTGTTCATACTGTTGTGATATCCAGCTAAAGTTCCCGTTCTGCATAACATAAAATATAAAATCCATACTCACTCGATAGGAAACCATTCGCGGCACAAACGTTTCACTTCCTCCACATCGTTCGGGCATAAAAAACGCACCTGAACATCGTTTAAGAGCCCCAGCTTGATTGTCATTCAACTTTTCGGCAGCAAAATGAGCTCAATTTTTCTTTAACTATCAGAGCATTTGAGAGCAATCTGGTTCGAAACTAGCAGAAAAATTCGCTGACGATTCCATTCGCGAGCGCTTCCGCCATCTTGACCGATCACAAAACTGAGGAAGCCTGGATCGGCTATTAGTGCTCGGATGTCCTCGATATTTTGTCGGTCCGTTTCGGGATCAAATCGGATAATGTCGGATAACAAAGAAATTTTTAGACTTAGCACATAGGTATTTAACACTCGGCTTATTGAGGTAAAGAAAGGTTGCATGTGCAATTACTTTTCATTGTGCAGTAAAAGAGAGAACTTGTCATTACGCAATTGTTTTGTAACGAAGTTGAGATGACGAAACTTGGTTTTTATGTGCCCTCAATGGTTGGATGTAGACTGTATGTAAGCTTTTGTTGTTTGATTTTACAGGACACAGGGTCTTATTTGGATGGGATCCTCGAAATCCAAGCTACAGATTTCTAATTCTGAAGTTTTGAAAGAAACAAGGCAACTGAGAGGTGTTAGTTCTCAAAGCTTTTGTCAGGTAAATAATTATTTCATCAATTAGCTTAACTTAAAAGCTTTTTAAACATGAGCGGTTTTCCACTAGATAATTTCTATCAACTGGCTAAAGTTTTTCTAGCTGAAATGGTTTTCCTATTATCACATTATTTGTTTCTACAGAGATTGTATTTATTTTTAAAAACTGAAGTAATTCTTGTGTTCGCTGAAAGGAAGCTGAAAGAACTTACTTTTAAAGTTGCAGAAAATGGCTGCTCCAATTTCCTTGTTCATGGTGGGAGATGTTATGTTGGGACGTGGCATTGACATGATCTTAGAGCACTCCTGCAATCCTGTACTCTATGAGAGCAATGGTCTTGATGCAAGAGACTATGTATCTTTAGCAGAAACAGAAACTGGTCCTTTACCTGATAAAAGTGAACGGCCAGTGGATTACATCTGGGGAGATGCAATACAAATACTTAAAGAAAAGAAGCCAGATCTAAGAATCATTAACTTAGAAACATCGGTGACAACAAGTGACACACCATGGCCCATGAAAGGAATCCATTATCGTTTGCATCCAAAGAACATAAATGTCATCCAGTCTGCTGATGTCGACTGTTGTGTCTTGGCAAACAATCATGTTGCTGACTGGGGATTTCCTGGTCTCTTAGAAACTCTAGACACCCTTGAAACTGCTGGTATCAAATTTGCTGGAGCAGGACGTACTTCTTCAGAAGCAAAATCACCAGCTGTTTTTCAGTTTGCGAAAGCAGATACATGTACCACCCGAGTATTGGTCTTTGCTGCTGGGCACTCCTCTAGTGGAGTTCCTGATTCTTGGCAGGCAAGAAAAAATAGGGAAGGAGTTAACATTCTTGAGTTTTATGAGGCAAGCAGGGCAGTAAGCAAGCTAAAAGAACAAATTGATAAATACAAAAGAGATGGTGACATTATCGTCTTGTCAGTTCACTGGGGAGGAAACTGGGGCTGGAATGTTGACTCTTCCTTCGTAAAGTTTGCGCACAAAGCCATTGATGAGGCAGGGGTTCATGTCATTCATGGGCATTCATCGCATCATGTCAAAGGCATCGAGGTGCACAATGGTAGACTCATTATTTATGGATGTGGTGACTTTTTGAATGACTATGAAGGAATCACAGGTCATGAAAGCTTCCGTGATGATCTTGCTTTGATGTACTTTGCTGACATAAATCCAGAAACAGGCCTCTTGGTAGGCCTCAGAATGATACCTACTCAGATCAAGCATTTACGAGTTAACAAAGCCAAAGAGGAGGGTGTTAACTGGCTTGTAAAGACTATGTTAAAAGAGTGTAGGAAATTCAACTGCGACGTGAAAAGAGTTCATGATGAAATCCATTTGATCTTCTAAGTTTTGGCATAATATTTATTAAGCCAAGATGGGGTTGAGGAAGCATTGTGGGGTGTGATTCGAGGTACAAAAATAATAAAATTATGCTCTGGAAAAATAATTATGCAGTCCAAGTGCATCTAAAATTATATTATAAGCCTATTTTTGAACTTCTTTTGATAAACTGTTTAGCAGCAACAGGTAGATTCAAAGGCCTTTTCTAAGCATGCTATTTTACAAGAAGTATGTTAGAAAAAATACTTAAAATATATATACAAATATTCTTATAAGTGAAGGGATGGTACTTGGAGAATATTATCCTTTGGTCTTGATGTCACTGATCAAGTGTAACAGCTAGGGTCCATACAGAGATGATGAAGAGTCGGTATTCTCCCAGTACAGCCCTGAAAAAGCTTGGCTTTGATAGCTTGATAAAAAAATGTTTTCTTTGATGAGGGTTTGAGTGTGCAGAATAAACAGAACCATATTAATTTGGTGTCAGAATTGCATCGCTTTAATATAGTAAGTTTACCTGAGGCAGAAATCCTTCTACACTTTGAGTTCATGTATGTCTACAGCCTTGAATCTTGTCCTTTGTCATTTCACATCCTTTTTCTTTAGAAGATTCTTGGTGATGGACTCTTATCAGTTACATGCTATCTTATAAGAGAGGGATTTTCAAGAGAAAGATATTTTTTTCAATATAAGGGAGTTCTTCCATGAGTTGGACACTAATTGGTTTTTCCCAGCTACAGAGACCCTATGAAAAAATGGATGCCTTTAAAATAGCCTCCCTAAACCTCATTTTTGAGACAAAAATCGTAGAGAATTTATTATCCCGAATGAGGTTAGTGAGGCTATTAATTATTTTTGAATGTGAACAAAAGAACAGTTTAAAGGTAGCCATTTTGGCATAGGATCTATGACATGTAGTCATTCATCCCTAAACCTAGACACTGGCACAGCCAGACACAAACTTCAGACTGTGGTCAAATGTTTTTATTCTAAAAAGTTTTTATTCTAAAGAGTTTATTTCTGGACGCCTTTTAGATAGAGACTGGTAACAAGATCTTTTACCGCGCAGTTGCCAGAGGTCTGGGACTGAGTTACGTTTCGTGTACAGTAATGGCGGCAGTTTTTGGTTGTTTTCGTTACGTTTTGTTTCTGTTGACTCTTCCATGACGGTAGAGCGAATTTATCTTCTTGAGATTCCATAGTTAATACTATGAATCTCTGTACAAAAGTAAGTTCATCAGCCATTGCGATCACCGTTCTTACCGACAAAATACGTGTTACTATTTTCGTATGGCTCTTATTCCAGTGGAGACGTCGTCTTTGCAAGAACTGGTTCAGCAGAAAGAAAATGAATGGAGAGAAGCACAGGAACTGCGGAATGAGTCGCTGCAGAGTGCTCTTAAGGAGAAAGAGCGACAGCTCAACAACGAAAAAGTACGATTTAGGAAGTTGAAAGAGGATTTTGAGTACAACTTGAAGCTGCTGGAAGAGAGAGACCAGGAACTTCAGAGATACGATGCGTTGTTTTCTCAAGTGAGAAACATCAACAGTTCGAGAGACAGTGAAATCAGTGATCTGAAAATCCAGTTGGACGACCTCAGGGTGAAGTTATCACACGAAGAGAAGGCTAAAGAAGAGTTACAAAGGCACTATCAACAGGTCTTCAATTTCAATAGACCATTGTGAGGCTTAAAGGGCCCTAGCCAGCCACACCTTTGTTTTTGTTTACATGCCAGAATTTGGCTGTTATATTTTATTCGGAGCCTGTCAAAACGAAGAAAAATCACTGTGAAACTACCCAAGATAATTAAGGAACACAGCTTACAGTAAAACAATAAGATTTCGCTTCACCATGCTACAGTACATACATACATACGTACATGCATACATACATTTTTATTTAACAATGCAGGTTAAAAGTGGATTGGCAAGACCAAAGTCCTGATGTGGACCTGCTAAACTACAGCTAATTAATACAGTCAGAACTAATACAACCACAGTGTACATCAATAATTTTGATGGCATCAAAAATGGCGGAGGCTGACTAGGGACCTTGAAAGCTGGTTTTCACTAGCCAAGGAGTCGCAGTCTGAGTCATATTCAGAAGCGTAGAGCGATACCATCTAGTGAAATTAAAACTGACGGAGTCGGAAGCAGAACACTTATTCTGCATTTTACTCTGTTGCCTATGATCAAGTGAAAACTGCATTGTCAGAGTTGCAAGCAGAAGTGGAAGAATAAATAAATTACAATGTTCGATTCCGGGCCTTGCGATTGGTTGGTGCTTCTGCTTCTGACTCCGACAACCTAGTTTCACTGGATCATAAGCAACGGAGCTGTAAACTGAATCGGAAGAAATGAAAATGTTCTGATTCGTCTGACTCGGAGTCCGTAGAGCTTACGACTTCGCCTACGACTCCGATTTTCGATTTTCACTAGGTCATAAGCTCTCTTGACTCTGTTGCTAGTGAAAACCGACCTTTAGAGGACACATAGACATGGTCATTCAGTTTCCTTTGTTGTGTCCTCTAAGCCTCCTTTCCAAGCTGAATTTTAATATGTCAAAAACAGTCTATTGACACAGTGTCCACTTACATTTTGAATTTGGTTTGTGTTTGTACTCCAGTGCTTTCTCGTGATGTAAATTATTTTTAATTGATGATTTTAGCGCTTGAGAGAGCACCAGCAGGAATTGAATCAGTTCAGACTTGGCAAAGAGAGTGACATAAACAAGGAAAGAGAAGAATTTGAGTGTTTTAAGAGAGAGCTCCAGGTTCAGCTCAGGTAAAAGATTAATCAGTGAATCATTTGATAATAGTGCCTACTTTTTATGAGGGTCTCAATTGGGTTAACTGTTTGATTGTTTTTTTGGTATCATAACCGTATAAACTTAAAACATTAACTAACTGACACATAAAGAAAGATCAATTTTTTTAGCATATGCAGGAGGTTACGTGTGAAGGGTGCAGACTTTCTAGAATAATTAACAACATTTTTGAGATAAAAACTACATTGTAGATTTAAGTTAACTTTGACCTTGTCTGATTCTTCTGGGGACCCTCTGGTACCATCATTTTTTGTCTTTTGCATGTTCCATTAGAGATTGCATTACTTGTTTAGTTTGTGACATGATCCAAGACTGCGCTCTGCCTTCAGTTTACTTTTCCAGACCTTACAGATAAAACATGGCATTCAATGGTGCTTCATTACTTTTTACAGGAGTTCAAAAGTAATTGAACATTTTTGGTCAAGAATTTCTTCTCAGAATGAATTTTTCTGTGTAGGGGAGGTCTTCATTTTCAACTTAGGCTGGACTATTGGTGGTGTTCAGTGCCCAAACTTCTTGATGCATGTTTATTTAGATGCTTATGTTGGACAGGGCACCACTTGCTATTGATAATTTTGTATTTTAGTTCATAATCTGGGAGCAAATTCCGTGCTGAAAGCAAGCCACCAGTCTAAAAGTGTTCATTAGGGTCTAGTAAACATGAAAAGTTTTGGTGGCAACTCTGCAACTTGCTAGGACGGCTTTTAAGGAGGGTTGAAAATCGGACATATATGAGCCAACATGAAAATGAGGCTGGTATATTAAATTCTTTAAAACCTCATCAGTTACCATCAGTTAACCACCAAACTTGACAGAAATTCGTAAGTTGGTTATTTAATAACAAGTGCCGATTATAAAGTGATCATGTGATTTTTTAGGGTGAAAACAAGGCTGAAATATAATATTACATATTACTATATTTGATGTTTGCAAAAGCTTGTAGAACTTACCCAAACTTGGCATAAATATGCAATGTGATCATTTAATGACAGCTGCTGATTATGATTGAGGAAATCATGTGACCTAGCATGAAAGCAAGGCTGGACCTGAAAAGCATATGTAACTTTTTTTTAAATGTTCACAATTGCTTGTCTAACTTTCTCAAATGATGATGCAGTTGCACTGATGATATTCACATTTGTCACATGGTCGAATTTTATGATAAATTAACACTGGTAGCAGCCTACAAAACTAAAATAAAACAACTTAGTAGCAGTAGTAGTTAGAATGAAAGTGGCCAAAGTTTTTTAGCTTTCATTGGCCAAGTATTTGTCTAAGGATGCTTGCCATATCTAATTTCACGCATCATCATCATCATCATCTTCATCTTCAATATCACTGTCATCATCGTCAAAAGTCAAAAGTCACAGTCGCCTTCTTGATTCCGACACGTAAACTACCGACATGGAAAAGCAATGGGAAGGTGATCAAAGTTATTAAGAGCAGCTTTGCCTTAATATCAACTAGACTTGGAAATAGCGAAAAAATCGAATTTCTCTAAACTCGCCCAAAATGAAGCCCTACGGGCACTAGTTACAAAAATATTGTTTTAAGTTTGATAAATCAAAAATTATTATTTTACGCAACTGTTTTGTTGCGATGCCCCGAATCGATCGAAAATGAGTGGCGTATTTAGGGGCTCCTGAACTCAACAGTAAAAATCTTCATTAAAAACTGATTGCACATCGTATTTTTACTTTCTTTCTTGTACATTTAGAGCTAAATAGATCGCAATTTGATGACAAGTAAAATATTTGACAAATTTTCTAAGTTAACGATCCAAGACAGCTTAACAAGATGTCTACACTTACCCTATTTTCAAATGCTAAAAAGGCATTCTGGTACAAGGCTTTTACCAAAACAACTAGTGAAATCAAATCAGTGAAATAAAATTTTTGGGTAAATAAAATCGTGAGCGCTGAGATAGCAAGCTAAATTCAGCACTTCTTCCTGTAAACATGACCTTTGACCCACGCGTAATGAAACCGCTTACTGCAAGAAAACCCAGAAGAAAAGCAAACGCTTCGTTATTTTGAAGCATTTTCTAGTGATATCTCTCCGAAACCATTATTGCAAGAAACTATCTCCAGATATGAAATCTTACAGGGTCAAAGAAGGAGCTAAAGGTCGCAATTTGACACAGTAACTTTGTTTGCTAAGAATTGAAGTCAATGACTGACCGTTACCAAATTCCAGTGAAATTTGCAGACTTTAAGTACATTAGCCTTTACTTACCTGAATGTTTACATTTATAGAAGAGTCTTTATCTTCATAGATTAACCTTCAAAAGAAGCTGGATCCAGATAGGGAAACCTCTAAAAGAAGAAATGTTTAACGTTTCATGACCTGCCCACCACTACAAATTCCATGTACATGCCGAACACAAGTTTGTCATCCACTGACCGTTTCCATAGGCAACCCCAAAATAAACAATCCCCAAAAATGTAAAGTGAAAAATTGGCTGTCTTCGTGAACAGTTAGAAGCTGGAGCCAAGTTCCATTACCTTTAAAAAGTGCTTGATTCTATTTGTTTGTGTCGACTGTTGCTCACTCGGTATTTCTTACTGTCACATGCGAATACCGCAAATCGGTCATGGCAAAACACTGTATACTATGGTGCGCCTTTCCAGTCAATATTCAAACAAATAATACGTCCTTCACATTTCTTTGTCATATTTTTTATTTTCTTTCTATATCTTTTTACTCTTCTTCTATATTTTTTATATTTCTTGCCAACTTTTTTTTATTTTGTTCTCTTTATTTTATATGCGTTCTATATTTTTTATGTATTTAATGCGAACTTTTATTTTCTTTCTAATTAGCATGCAACACATGATCACATGATGCAATGCACTTTTTCGCCAATTTCAAAAGCAAAATGGCGGATGAAACTTTAAGAGAGGGCAACGAGAAAGTCCTTTACAACTTTGTAGAGTCTCCTCTTATCCTGTTGATTGGTATTCAGAATTTCAGCACACAATATGTCCCCGTTGAGTACTTTGAAGGACCTAACTTGCGCCTGGAAGATGCAACTTTAACTTTACAGTTGCTATTGCACCGAGTTTGGCAAAATGAAAACTCTGTCCTTCAAAACTTCGAGACAATAATAGCAGCTGTTTTCACAAAAGTATGCTTTCTTTTTCATGTAATGAGAAAGTAGGAGGAATGAAACAAGGGTGTCAAATTTTTTCCCTTGTCCTACCACTAAACTTACAGGTGCAGGAAGACCAGTCATTGAAAAAGAGCAGATGGAATTCTTATGCGACCTGCATTTCTTATGGAAAAAAATCGGTTTGTTAGGTATCAGTGAAGCTACTTTACGTTGAAGAAGATGAAAATTAAGTTTGAAATGATGACTGACTGCTTGACTGACAGAGAATGCCGCTGATGAATTTGTCTGAGGTATAACATTTCTCGTTAAAACAGGCCGCAAACTTACTTAAAATCTCTCAGGCATCCCCAGCCAGCCGCACAACAAGCAGTAGACAGATTACCTTCCATGTGACCAAAAGACAAAATGGCGAAGTGAAAAGTGGTTCGCATCATGTGATCACGTGTTGCATACTAATTAGAAAGGAAATAAAAATTCCCATTCGGAACCAAAAAATAAAATAAGGAATAAATCTAAATAAATATATAGAATGCATATGAAATAAAGAGAACAAAATGAGAAAAAAATTGAGAAGAAATGTATAAAAAATATAGAAGCAGAGTAAAAAGATACAGAAAGGAAATAAACAAAAAATATGGCAAAGAAATGTAATGGACGTATTGTTTGTTCATTTGCTCATTTTTAATCGATTTTGGCCGATTTGGGGCATCGCAACGAAATAATTGCGTAAAACAATAATTTTTGATTTATCGAACTTAAAACAATATTTTTGTAACTAGTGCCTGTAGGGCTTCATTCTGGGCGAGTTTGAAGAAATTCAATTTTTTCGCTATATCCAAGTCTAGTTGATATTTAGGCGAAGCTGCTCTTAAGGCAGTAGAGTGTGTGGTGGAGCTGAAAGAGAACAAGTCTCTGTTTGCGCACCTAATGATGATTTGCAAGAGTCACCCAGATATTGACATCAAACAGGCTATTGGTCTCAGTTCCTGGTAGTTCCAAGGTCTCTCTTTGCTGGAGATGGGACAAGATGCATTGCTCTTGTAAGAGCACATTGATGCACATCCTTAAGGAACAGAGTGCAGAGTCAAGTACGAGTTCCATATGCACATGTAGTAGCGATGTCAAACTCGCAATAGTTGATGGCATGGCAGAGGTGCAAGACAAGCCAGACTGGATCAAGACTTGCAAAGACTTAGCGAAACATTTCATCGCCCGTCTTTTCGTCAAATACAATAACACACAGCAGATCTGTTTGATTCTTGACAGGTACGATGTTCTGTCTTCATTTATAAGTCTGCTACTTGGAGCAAGTGACAAAGTAGTCAAGAACCCATTTACTGCCATATCACAACTGATATTGCTAATTAGCTACCTTGAAGAAACTCATATCCCATACCAAGACCAAAGCAGAACTAACAGCTTTTCTGGCCCAGAAGCTGATGGAGAGAGGTGAGGCTACAGGGATGCAGGTCATTGTAGCATGGGGGCAGAGTGTGAAGCAACACACAAGGACGTGTGAGGCACTTGCAGAGCGATCATGAAGAAGCAGACACAAAGATTATCCTCCATACGTTAGACACTACAGCTGACAGTGCTACGGAACTTTCAGTCTATTCTCCAGACGCTGATGTTTTAATGGAAGCTATCAGATGCTATCCAGAGATGTGTCCAAATATAAGCTTTGTAACTGGACCAGCAACAACTCGCTGAATAATCAAGTTGCAACCAATTGTAGAAGCACTTGGATCAGCCAAGACAGCCGCACTACCAGCATTCCATGCCTTCACAGGGGCTGATAACACTGTTAGGTTCTCAGTCTGGAAAAGGAAAACAGACTTGCTGGAAAGAATTTGAAGAGGCCAATGAGTTGATCCTTAGATCCTTAGCCAATCTGGCTAAAGATGAAAAACCCGACAAAGAAACCCTTGATGGGATTGAGCAATTCCTCTGCCAGCTGTACCAGCCAAAGGTCTCAATTAAAGACTAGCTGTCAAAGAGCTCAGCAGGTCATTGGTTAAGATGAGACAAGCTGAATCTGACAGATTACCATCAACAAAAGGCACCACTGCACCAAGCCATACTACGAGCACACTACCAATTGATGGTTTGAGCAACGACTGTGTACCTGATCCTGTTTAACCATCACCAAGAGGGTATGATTGGACAGTGAAGAATGATGAGTGGATCCCTATCATGACAACTCTTTCACCGCTCATGAGGCTATAATACAGCTTGTGAAGTGCAGATGTGCAAAGGAACGATGTTCGACGAATCACTGTCAGTGCCTTAAAGCTAGGCTGCTATGCACGGACCTCTGCAGCTGTTGCGATGATGATGATGAATGTAAGAATCAACAAGGCAAATGCAATGATGATGACAGCGATATTGGCTGTTTTCACACTAGAGGACGAACAAATCGTCTGGGCGGACAAATCGTCCCAGACGAACGAATCATCTGATGTGCAAACAGGACGAATAAATTTTTTGACAAACAAATCCTATGATATTTGGCATCTGGAAAGACGATTTTTCCCAGACGATTTGCCCGTTGAGACGAACAAGTCGACAACAGTGCAACATAAATTCACATGAAACGGACAAATGCCAAACGATCTGTCTATCCAGACAATTTGTTCGTCCTCTAGTGTGAAAACGGCCATTGAAGATAAAGAGGATGATGATGATGCATGAAATTAGATATGGTAAGCGTCCTTAGGTAAGCGTCCTTGATTTCAGTTTTGTAACTTTTTAGTGAGGTGTTTTGTTTAGGTTGTTTGCTCTTCAGTTTTGAGCTGTAGCAATCTCAAACTACACCAAACATTAGAGGTAAAAAACATTTTAAAATAAGAAAACGTAATGCTTCAGCTAACGTTTAACGCTGGGTTAACGTTAACCGGCTTTCGAACAACCTGGTCCCGATTTTCAACCCTCCTTAAAACCTATCCTAGCAAGTTGCAGAGTTGCCACCAAAACGTTTCACATTTACTAGACCCTAATGAACACTTTTTGACTGATGGCTTGCTTTCAGCACGAAATTCCCACGGGCATTTAGGTAAGGTAAGTCTGCGTACGAGCCAAGTGGCCCATCAGGCCGGAGCTTATCCCGGTTTCCTTAGCATTAAGCGACTAGGAGTATTTCTACTCCCCCCTGGATGGGATGCTAGTCCATCGCAGGGTTACCCCCCAGCGTTAAATTCGCCGGTACCCATTTATACACCTGGGTGGAGAGAGGCAATGTGAGAGTAAAGTGCCTTGCCCAAGAACACAACACAATGTCCCCGGCCAGGGCTTGAACCCGGACCGCTCGATCCGGAGACGAGGGCGCTAACCATGAGGCCACCGCGCCTCCCACCCATGGGCATTTATTTTATGACATTTGCTCCCAGACTATCATGGCACCCGAGACCTGACCAAAAGGAGGCATGTGTAGTCGCAACTTGCCACTTCTTGTTCACAATTTTTGCACTGACTTTGGTTAGGTTCATATTTGCATACAAGGTGATAGAAGGTTTATTCTTATCACTGAATTCTACAGGGCAGCCGAGGAAGATGTAGAGGCTCAGAGACAGGAGTTGATGGCTGGATTTGATGATGCTCAGTGCAAGAGAGAGCATGAATTTAGAAAGAAAGCAGATGACTTGAGTAATTCTTTACTAGCTAGTGAATTAAAGGTTAGGGTCATGGTGTTTTTACTGTCCTGTATAAGACTAGATCAGATTATTTGCATTTGTTAAGTATAGTTGCAGGTGAGCCCTAGCGAGACAGCTGCCTATTCGTTACAATAGCAAGAAAAAGCCAAAATTTGTCGGATATAGGATCAGAGACATGCACAGTCTTTTAAAAAGCTACACCAACCCCTATTACACTGTTTATTTCAAATCATAGTATCAGTATTTCCTTTAAGCTCTGACACCAGCACCCACTTTCACATTGAAACTCCTAGTATGTATAAGTAGTGATAAAAAATTCTGGGGACTGCCAAATATTGGATTGATGCCACAGAAAAAAAAACAGTTTGTATCTCAAAATAAATTTTGTTTTTTGTTTAGTTTATGAATTATATGTAGTCATCTCTATTTTTCTACTGTTACAATAATATGCATCATTTTACATGTATTTTTAACTTTCCTCTTTGGCCTTGTAATTAGCTATGCTATACATTCAAGTAACTACATGTATATATTGTGCGAGGAGTCCTTATAGCTATGATTGATTGCCACAAGCATTATAATTTACAGGTTAAAATGCTCACAAAGGAACTAGAGCTACTCAGATCCAGTGGAGAAAGAACAAAAGACGAACTAGAAGACACAGAAACAGTTCTTCATGATCTAAAAAGGCAATTAAAGCAGAAGGAATGGCAGTTGGCAGATGAACAGAATATGAACAAAGCTAAAGTGACTGAATTTGAAGCAGAAATTGAGCAATTAAGATTAGAGATGACCAAGATGCAGGAAAGATTTCAACACAAACAACGAGAACTGGATCGATATGCAAAGGAGAAGGAACAGGCCCTTGTAGCAGCTAAAGAAGTATGTGGAGTAAAATAAATGTCAGTCTAAATAACATAAATATTCAGTCTTTGTGGAGGTGCCATGGCCTCAAGGTTAGTATGCTTGATGGCGGATTGAGTAACTACATGTAAGACAGGTTTGAGCCCTGGCTCAGGACATTGTGTTGTGTTCTTGGGGAAGACCCTTTATTCCCACAGTGCCATTCTCTATCCAAGTTTAGGAGACAGCCCTGAGAAAATATGTGTGCTAATTGGTTAAAAATTGTGTTTCTATAACTTGATAGAAACACAGAACTAGCACAAGCTGTTGATGTAATCATGGTGCGAGCAAAGAGAATTCACATTTTGATGATCAAAGTAAAGAAGTTGTTTCCCTTTCTTTTGTCATGGTGTTTTATAAAAAAAATAGAAAACATGTTCTCTGTATTTCTATAGAGTTATAGAAACACTTGTGAAAGTTTGGGAGAAAAAAAATAAAGGCGTGGAAACACTCACCTGTGGCTCGTGTATTTGTAATGTGATGGAGTAAATTGTAATAAATCAGTTAATCAAATAGCAACATTACAACCTGTTAACCCTTCAAGTCCCAATAGTGCCACATGGCACAAAATGTTATTTTAGCTTAATATTTGGCCTATTCATTTCAAATTTGGACACCAACAATATCTTTGAGAGATCTTCACATCGGGACAATAAAATCATCCCGCCCTCCTGAATAAGACTTGATTAACCACCCCTCAAGTTTTTGAAACTTTTGTACTTTACAATTTTCGAGTCAAAGCATGGTGACATTTAAACTGGGGGGGAAGGGTAATAGTTTAACCGTCAAATTGAAATTTTAACTTAATTTAGCCCTGGGGTGGTTCATCAAGAAACCACGGTGCTGCATTTTTACATTTATTGTAGATAATTAATTAATTAATTAATCCCTGGTTTGTGGTTAAGGCCCATGGAGAGCTTGAAAGAAGTCTAGAGGAAAAGATCCGTGTGTTACAGAATCAGCTAGAGACAGAGCAAGTAGAATGCCGCAGACTTCAATGGGCCAATAAGGATGCTGGGAAGGAGAGAGAGCTGGAAGTTCATAGGTAAATAAAGTGTCTTTTGTTACTGGTATTCAACTATTCTCTAAACTGTAAATGACATTTACCACCATCTTCAGGGCCCTATATTATGCAGCCCTATATTATACAGGGCTGTACTCACTGAATATTGTATTACATGGCCTGTAGGTTCCTTAGCTTAAACACCTGCCAGACAGTGTAGTTTGCCTTGCACAATCACTACACCCCAGTATGGGCTGTGTGGCCATGGCAGATTAAGCCTTGGCACTTTGCCTGTCCTGTCCGCTCCTTTACAATATATATGTTGCAGGTCAATTTGTTCCTTAGGTCAATTTGTTTCCAACCTAGGTCAATTTGTTCCAACCTAGGTCAATTTGTTTCAACCTA
>CM042751.1:31394359-31407103 GCA_022496165.2 Catalaphyllia jardinei
TTTTTGACATGGGATGCTCATATTTCCAGTGTATCTAAAAAGGTATCCTCTGGTATAGGAGTCCTAAAGAAGATCAAGCCATTTGTTCCTACTTCTAACTTGATAAGTGTATATCAGTCAATTGTTGAACCGTATTTAGATTACTGCAGCGTTGTATGGGATGACATTAGTGACCAACTCACTGACAAACTTCAAATATTACAAAATCGTGCTGCACGAGTAATCACAGGCGCCGATTACCAAATACCTTCTAGCGAGTTATTGAATAAACTCGGCTGGTCCAGTCTTAAGGAGAAGAGAAACAAGCAAAAAGCCCTCATGATGTTTAAAATTATGAATGGTATGACTCCAGTGTATTTAGAGGATATTTTTACGAGAAATTTCGGGAGATCGGTTTATAATCTAAGGATCTCAAGTCGTAGTCTAGCCCTACCGGCAGTTAAAACCGATTACTACCGGAACAGTTTTGCTTTTACTGGGGTCAAAATCTGGAATTCATTACCTGATGAAATGAAATACGAAAAATCCATGAGAGCTTTTAAGCGCAAATTAGAATCTCTTAATCTCTCTATTGACTTTTAGTAATACACTTAATTTGTATAATTCGTTTATTTAGTATACTGAGTGTAAACTTGTACATATATTTTAAAACGTAAGTTGTAATTATTTGCACGGCTTTTGTGAAGAACAAAAGTGCAATGTTTTTGTAATCTTTTGATCAAAATCACCGTGGGTAAATAAAGTTTTCCTATCCTATCCTATCCTATCCATCCATCCATCCATCCATCCATCCATCCATCTGGCTAGCTAGCTAGCTATTTATTTATTTATTTATTTATTTATTTATTTATTTATTTATCTCTCTATCTCTCTATTTATTTATTTATTTATTTATTTTTTATTTATTTACTTATTTTATTGAAATTGCGGTTCTGGATCGCTATAGATGAAAGCAAATTTTGAATCATGAGGGCTTTTTAAGTAGAATATTTAAAAGCAAACCTAGACGCTGTTAACTTGTGATTTGAAATGTCAGGAGGCCGAAGGAACGCTTCCCCTGGTGCCATTTTAAGGCATCCCTCGCAGCCCCTTGTCAGGCGAGGCCCTTCAGAAAAGACCACCGCTGGCAACACCCCGGAGGAGATAAAGGACCATCTACAGAGCCAGCTGAATGCTGTGGAGAAACTTCAATACCAGCTTACTGCTCACGAGCTTCAGTTTGCACAGCGCATGGTTCAAAAGGAGCAGCAAGCCGCTGAACAGATCAAGGTCACAGTAGTCTCGAGCTCGAGTGATTCTAATGGAGGTGAGGGTAATTAATAATGCAGCAAGCATGATGTTAATGTGGACGTAACACATTCAAGGCTGCAAGGTGACAAGTGTCATGAAAATTGCTAGCGGCAAGCGTCATAGGCTCGATTTCCAGCCATTTTGTGAGCCCACGTTCCTTGCCCCACACCATGTTGGCAAGAGGATAAACAACCGGACACCCAAAACGGCGGGAAATCGAGCCTACGATGGTGGTGGATATGCTCTAACCTCGTGCATCTTGCTGGCTCTCATTAAATTTGTTTGTATTTGTTGGTTTCAGACGCGAAAGGTGCAGAGCCTCTCTTGCAATCCTACAATGCAGTGTCACGTGATACTAATGCAAAGAACAAAGAACCAGTGGATGATCACGTGACCCATCCACCGAACAATCAGTTGACTTCTCCTGCTAACGAGCAACCGCTGTTTACATCGTCGTCTGAAGGCCAAGCTTCGTTGCAGGAAATTTGGAAGATGTTGGACGAAGAAGAAAGCTTCCAAAGCCCCACTCCAAGAAAAGCACGGTCCACTTCTCCTCAGCGCTCTACAGTCTCAAGGGACCTGGAACCTGATTACATCCCCACGCGCGATTCCCCCGAGCGTGGCGCTTTCGCGCTGAAAGGAAGACGAACGGATGTTCAAACACGACCAGCGAAACAGAAGCCTGGACTGTCTAGAAGGGCTGCTGGAAAGGCCAAGCTCACTCCAAAGAAATTAAAAGCGAGAAATTATAACATCAAGGACGACGGCTGATCAAAGCAGTTTGTTGTTACTGTGTGACAGTCGATACTCAATCCGAGAGCAAGAACAACGCAAGCCATTCCAGGTGATTTGCTGTTTTCGTGCCAGCCGACAAGTCTCTTGAAATACCTGTCAATGGTTTGTCTTGTTGACATGTGACTCGTGCATGTGACAGTCACGTGAAACGTTCCCACTCGACATGTGTTCGTGGGGCATTTTCGCCCGTTATGTAATGAGACCCATAGGCAAATCGTAGAAGTTTTATAATATTTGATTATCTTATAACTACCTGTAGCTTGTAAAACGAATAGCGACCATTTTCCCGATGAACCAATTTTTAGAAGTATCATAACTAAGCTGAAAAGTACGAGAAACACTAAGAAGAATTTCAGTTCAATCTTTGGACTTAGCAAGTCGAGTAAGAGTTTTATAGAGACGACGTAATTTCCTTTATGAGTCCTGCTTATGGGGCATGTAAGTGGTTTAACTCTCGGGAACTGAGGAGTAGGGTATATAATCATAAATCTCTCTATTCTCGTCCTCAGAGGCTGCGCTCCTTTTGGTCAGCACCGAGAATCACAACCTCTGGGAAGGTCCAATTTACTGAGCATGCGGAGAGTGATTGTTTCGAATCTCAGCCAATCAGATTTGTCAGATTTGCGCAGAGTGATGGGAAGTCCGTGAATCGCGGACTTCTGGTGTTGGACCAGGCCAGAGATCGCAATTGTTGGTGATGGCCAAAAGAAAGCGTGCTCTGGGGACGAGAATTAGATCTCTCTACATCATGATAAACAACTTTAATCCTGGGAGAATCGTCCGGTCTGGTAAAACAACAAATAAAACAGCAGCAACACTGAACTGCGCTGATTTCAAGAGAATGTTCTTTACTATTTTTATTTCTTAGACTGAATTATTTAGGCATTATACCTCGCTTATTTTGTTATTGCGCCGTTGATTGTATTTAAATACAGTACCGCGCTCTAATTATCTATATAAAGGGTCGAAAATATCTTAACAAAATTTGAACTGTTATACTTGGCGAAAGCACTGTTTTAACATTTTTCACTGGGAACCGACACGTTAGGTGTCGCCTTTACCACCAAAAAAGACTTTTATCGCCTTGCGACGTTTTTCCGCCCTCTACGATAACTAAGATTAATGTCATTAATTTAAGCCTACTCGTACAGTGTGGCTACTTGAAGTGGGGCATTTGAAAGCGCATAAAAGTACGGAGACCTACCAAACATTTATCCTTTTCGGATTGGCTAGTGTCGATGGCAAATTTCGAGTTGTTTCTAACATTTTCGGTGTGGTAACTCCTGTGAGTTTTCAAGCTGAGTATTTTACTTGTTCATAATTATGATAAATTGCCACCAAAGACGGGATACGTGGAGTACACAGTGTAGAGAAATCGTTACTTAACAAATTCAAGCTAGAAATATTTTTACTTGCCTAGAGTAGGTTTTTAAGTGGCCCGGTTTGAGAAGTCGGTACTTTAATGCTCTTAATCCGATCCTAAGTAATTACCTTTAAAAACAATGTTTTGACCCTGAACTGAGAAATATTTTTACTCTCTTTCTCTACAAAGCATGAAATCTATATTACAAGTCTAATTCAGGCTCCGTAATTAACTTCATTCTCTGTCTAGAATAGACACTATCTACACAGGACCCTCGCGAGTTCCATCAACCTTTCAATCTCGAATAAATGTTGATGATAACCTGCAAATATAGAAACAGAATGAACGGCCTTGATCTTAAATTTATGAATGACGGTTAGTTAATCTTAATGTTGACGCCCTATTCGCGGCAGTGTCCAGTGCTGCTGAACTTCGTTTCGTTCCTGTAGCTTACAGGTGTTCGCCTCGTTTTTGTTGTGGCGTATAAGGAATATTCTTGTCCAGTCAAGCAAAGGCAAGCATACATCATCATGTTACCTAGCAACCACAGAGACAAAAACCGCGGGCGCAGTCGCCCTTACCCGCTCTGTATTCTTTTCTACTTTGTCTGTGTCAGTCTGTGTTCCTCTTCTTGCATTAACCCTTTACACCCTAAGAGTGACTTAAAGATTTTACTCTGTCTAATGCCAAAAGATTTTACTCGTCAAAGGGAGACCAATTAGGGTTTAAAGGGTTAAAAAACTATCTCCCTTAATTCTTTACACCTTAAGGCGGGGGTAAACATAAATAGGAGTGAATTTTGAGGTAGTATTGAAAGGGAATTGTTAGGATTAAAATGGGTTGGAAACTCTACCAGACAGGTAACCCCCTCCAAAAAGAGCCCCAGGTTGGTAGGGGACTGTTTGGTATCCGTCTACTAATTCTTCACTTCAAATTTCAATTTTCCAAATCCATCAAATCTTCAGCATTTCATATTTTGCTCAATTTAGCCTATCCTTTGGGAAAAAAATCTCTTTCCCAAAATTCCAAAAAAATCGCACAAAAAATTACACAAAACTGCCAAACAGTGGTTAATGAAATAAGCGTAGAGATTTAGCGTCGCTTGAAACGTGACCGAGATATTGGCAGAAAGGCCGTGTTAAGCGACCTCAAAACAGCCTTCGCGTATACCCCCGCCCTAAGAGTGACTTATAGATTCTAACACTAGACGATTTTACTCGTCAAAGGGAGACCCCTCAGGGCTTAACGGGTGAAATTGGCGGCTCTAAATCATTACGTAAAGAATTCGCGAGCTTCGCCAAAGTTGTGCAGAACAAACTCACATGACGAGCAAGATGCTGACGGCCAATGTGGAAATGGAACTCCCGAAAGTTTCTTTTCCTGTAGGAATACAGAAAAGAAGTCTTATTACACAAAGATTAGGGCTAATCAAAGTTAAGCTTTTGCCTCTTTTTTCAAACAAGGGGGCTCCGATTTGTAATTGACCCTGGCAATCTGGCCAAATTAGTTCACTAGAGTAAGTAAGTAACGAAGCCCTCTGACAGGCGCCTCTGATAACCGGGTGAAACAAGAGCGTTTGTTGACGTAATTGGACGACTCTCGGCGGATGAGGAATCCTTCATGTAGGCCTTATTCAATTACAGGGGGTATGGAGATAGTCAATCGTGTGACGCAGATCTTGGTCACGTGGACAATCCAAGCGGTTTTCCTTTATACACATTTTTGTCTCCCATGAACACATCCACGCAACTCGCGTGGTAACATTGTCGAGGAAGACCTGGGTACCATTATTTAAATAGAAGTCGAGAAGACTTTCCTTCAGTTGGAATATGGTCCAGATGAGGTATTAACTCTCTCATCTTTCATCCTTTCTTACTAATTGAAAGACGTCACGGAACAAACCTGAGATTGGACAGGCTTGGTCGTCGTCGCAATTAACCACTTTTGTTGAATTGTCGTGTTTGGTACAAACGTTCTCATCCAGAGTTATTTTGTGCGAGTAACAGTGGCGTTTCGCTGTCACGGTTCCGCCCTTCTCTGAGCAATAGTTCTGACAATCACTTGAGTCCACAGACCAGTCTGTCCAGTTTACGGACACTGAAACGGTAAAAACCAAAGACAAGTTTAACCTGTTTTCTCGACCTAGCGGTGATCGACTTCACCATCTAAATAAGGGCAAGAGAAATAGCGAGAGCGAGATGAACGAGAGAACTAAAAAGTATAGCATGCAAGAGTAAGGCCAGTGACGTGCCGCGAAGGTCGCGAAGGCTCACCTCGAAATGACGGCTGACACTTAGTAAGTAAAAAGGAAGTGAACTTTATTTAAAAACAGGATGGCCCATTTAGCTACGAGGCAGTTGCCTAGAAGGGCCCTGTATACGCCTAAAATCATTACAATATTATAATCAATCAAATAAACACTTGTAGTCTAGAAACTTATAGACCCTTTGCATAAAATAATGACGCCTAAATTTGAATAACAATGCTTGGTACATCCCTAGCCTCACATTCATGTTTCAAACATAGGGATTTTGACATGAATGTGAGGCTAAGGATGTATGAGTATTTTTATTCAAATTTAGGCGCCATTTATGCAAGGGGTCTATGGTCTGAGAAAAACTAAAAAAATGCGATATTTATAAGAAATAGCACACAAACTGCAGTGACAAACATGACAATAAAACGCCAACCTCGTTCCCAGGGCCTTTTCCCTGGCTTGGGGCCCAAGCCAGGGAAAAGGCCCTGGGAACGAGGTTGAATAAAACGCATGTTGGAAAACAAAATTATTTAAATTGACGTTTCATATGTCGTCATAAGTGACCGTTTAGAATACAAGTAATTTAAGATGAGTAACTAATTAACAAATTAACAATAACAATGACAAAAGCTGAGAAAAATCAGTTGCATATAAAAGATGCAAACTAATACAGAGAAAGCTTTTCGCTGCTTACATTATCGTTTAGTTAATGTGAGCAGCGAAAAGCTACATCTTTGTTAGTTTGCATCTTTTATATGCAAATTTATCTCAGCTTTTGTCATTGTTATTGTTAATTAGTTAATTATTTAATTAGTTAATTATCTTAAATTTAAATTTGGCTTTTACTTGTATTCTATACGAACACTTCTGAAGATGTATGTCGAAACATACGAACGTCAAGTTAAATAATTTTGTTTTCCAACATGCGTTTTATTGTCATGTTTGTCACTACAGTTTGTGTGCTATTTCTTATTCGTATAAATTTACCGTAGTCTATTGTGAATCCGTAAATTTGATTGGCTAAATCACCGTTTTCTATCTGCTGATAGTCAACAGTTACACATCAGCACACATCGCGCGTCACGTTTGAACCTCATGTCCCACGTAATAAAGCAGTTCTTTTCTACGCGTTACTTGACATTTTTTTCTTTTTATGCAATGAGACTATGGTAAATTTATACTAAAACAATTAGACTACTCGCCCTCGTTTTCTACGAGCGATAGTCAACTCGGCTGCGCCTCGTTTACTATCTATCTATAAACTTGGGCTTGTAGTCTAATTGTTAATTAAGCTACGATGGTCAAAGAAAAACAATTTTTACGACGCGATATTTATAATTCTTATAAACACATACAGGCTAAGATATTACAAGATAAAACATATTTAGGCATAAGCGTGTTGTAAAAAATCTATATGCTAAATCGTGTTTCATCACAAGTAGCTTAAAAGCCTTCAAAGACGCATCCCGTTTGTATGTTTCGGGTAAAGAGTTAAGTAAAATCACTCCAGGGAATCTGAAAGTTCTCTTCCCGGGGCTTAATACGGGATACACGCTGTTTGGGGTGAAAATTAATGGGATATTTTAGATCACATAAAACGGATATCTAGTAGGAAAATCGCTAAAGTTTGCAACTGGAACTTGGGATATTTAGGCCAAAAATGAACGGGATATCATATGGGATACTCAATCACCCCTTATGGGGCGTTATCGATCGATACCTGGAAGTGAAGTTGTCAGCGTCTGTTTGGGTTCAGCTGAGTTGCTGTCTCCCCGAGAGGCCGAGCTTAACGAATAGTTGGCGGTTATGGACTGCGTCTGACCTGTCAAAAGGCCAGAGGGGCTTAAAGTTGTTGATCTTGTAGACGTGACAGAGCTGGCATTGTTTGTTGTTGTTGCTAGCTTTATCGAGGTAGTATTACGAACAATGATCGTCTCCGACCCTGTTTTCGCTGCATTTTCAGAACCGCTGCCCCCCAGTAATGTCGATGTCAATAAGTTCGATGGCGTAACACATGGAACACCAGTCGTCACGTTAGACGAATTGAAGACATCACTTGCTTTCGTTGAAGAAGTGACAGAAACGTTAGCCATCGGCGACCCTGTTTTCATTGCGGAACTGCTATAAACGATGCCCGTTTCCGACGTTTTCAATGACCAGGCGGTAACATTTCTTCCCGGCGACGCTAATGTGCTTTGCTCTGTTTTAACTGAAGTGGAAGAAACCCTGTTTATTGGCGGCACTATTGAGCTGGAACCGCCATAAACCATGCCCGTTCCCGCCGTTTCTGATGCGCTGCTATTCGACCACACTGTTGTGTTTTGGTCTGCTTTTACTGATGTTGCAGATAAAGCCACTGTCGAACTCGCATTGACAGCACTGGTAGGCGAAGCCATAGATGTGAGTTGGGTTATTATTAGAGCAATCTGGAGAATCCGCAATGATGAGAGCATTTTGATTCTTAGAAAGGCCTGTAGCAATAGAGATAAGAAAGGATGTGTTCAGTTGGCGAAAGAGGAAATAAAACAAATCGCTACGCGTTGGAAAGTATCGTTATCACGCCTAGATCTGTTTTTATTGCTTTTTGTTGCTCTTAATTAATTGAAGACCAAATGGTGCCTTTTTTAATTTTTCCAGCATAAAGATCGGAATGTGATGTAACACTCTACAACTGAAACGTTCTGTAAAGGGGACCTCAATGAAATGTAACTAACTATAATGTAACTCCAGAATTGTAACAGAAGAGATTCTCATGGTCTTATATATCTCTTGTTTATTCCAAACTAAGAAAGCAGACTAAATAATTTACTCTTCCTATCTGTTTATTCTCAGCGTCCTAAAAATCTCACTCACTTGAAGGATAGTGGGGAAGGGGTTAAGTGGAATATGGGCGTGGTTATGACAACGCCCCAGTTGTCCCTTTTCGTTATATTAAACAATTTTCGCCGAAGGCGAAGTGACTATTGTCCAATAATCCCCGAGATGAAGTCGAGGGGATTATTCGACAATATTCACTGAGCCTGAGGGGAATAATTGTTTTAGCGGTATAGTTTCAGAGCTGAACAACAGAGAATAACGGATTAACAAATAAAAACAAAGACTCCATTGTTTGTTTGCATACAGGTATGTAGCCGTAGAGTTTTATTAAGTTTACATGTACATAGATTGTGAATCAGTTTGACTCATCGAGTTCAGCAGTAAAACAGACAAGCAAAACATTACGGAAAAAATTAATTCAGTACCTTTGTTGACTGTTTTTTGTCGATGTTCGATGTGGAATTGCTCAAATAGATTGAAACTAAACGGTTTTTGTTTTGCCTGCTGCAAAGTTTATATATTTTTCAAGTACTCTCATCGATTAATCACTCTTTTATTGACAACCTACTACTAGAGTATAAATGAGTCATGTTTTTAATGTTCTCAGAACTGAACTCCTTTATGAAATTCTGGGAAAACCTTCCAAATTAAAGCATACAATGACCGGCTGACAAATAGTTCCTTTTCTTTACAACTAAAGATTCTGTAACTCAAGAACTGCAACAGAAGAGGATCTCAGCCATTGTCGTAAGCTCTTGTTTATTCCAAGACTACATAATTCTCACTCCTTGGAAGGGGAATCTATTGGTAAAGGGGTGCGTAATGCAGAAAAACATTGTTAAGGGAAACCTTTTTTTTAAGAAATGGAGCCTTACTAGAGGGAAGGCCCTTAATTTCTTCCGTCTTGTCTACTCACTTAGTCCGGAGGAAAAAAAAAAGTGAACAAGCCTGCCTCCCGTCCCAGGCTTCGCGCGGCGACTGGGTTGAATAAGTACCTCATTCCCCCAAGTTTTTCTTTATATAATAAAATATAGGTGAGAAACGTATCAGATGACTTAAGATCTTCAAGCTTGTATGTTTGTGAACATGGCGCATGGTGCGTGGTAACAGAGCACAAAAACGGAGTCAGTTACATGCCTAGTTCAGTGACCGCTGCCAGTTTCCGGTTCGGATTGTACCAGGAGCTTAGAGGACGCAAACGCATTTGCATTGCAATTCAGAGCAACTATTCCATAAAGACAACTAATTTCTTGATTGCTCACATTGCCATTTTTTGCGTCTTCCAACAACCATTTCATTTTATGACAAAATACAACACGTTCTCCTCCACCTGACAGAAAGCTTGACAGTTTCTTAAATAAATAGAATCGGTTTAGGCTAATGATCAATGCGATTGGAATAAAATATTTGATTCCCTCGTCAAGGCTGGAGCCCCTATATGCATGCTATCAGGGCTCGTTCACAATACCTTAAAAACCTCCCTTGCACTGCCTCAGCTGTCCCCTTTTTTCGCAGTTGGATGTCTTACTTCCAGCCTGTTTTTGTCGATGTGCGATGTCTGCAACCACTGTGTACTTTGTACTACGTGACTCGAATGGATCGAAACTAAACGTACCTTTTTTTGCTTGCGTGCAAAATTCATCTATATTTTTAAATACTCTAGGAGTTAACGAGTTGTCTATCGACAACCTTTTACCGGAATAGAAACGAGTGATGTTTTTACATTAATGTTCCGAGAGGTTCCTGTATGGAATTCTGGAAAAACACACTCCATACTAAGACATCAGTAGTGACCAGCTGACAAATAGTTTGTTATCGTCTGTTAAACTCCTAATTGTGGTGTTTTGTCCGTTACTATAGTGATTCTCCCCAAACATTCGGTCAAAGTTTGTACAGGTGGGCCTTCTGGTGTAATAAAACTTTCTGGTTAAAATTGCCGTCTAATTACAATATATATTTTCACAATATTACAGAACTTAGCTTTGTACGCTGTGGATCGAGCTTTTAAGCTGTTTTTCTTTTGGCCGAAAAGTGAAGTCTTGCACCGCCTCAGTGCCTTGGTTGCAAAAACATTTGAAAAGGAGAATGACCGTATAATCTGTTTACTAAATGACTCCGAGAGGTTCGAACTAAGGAAATAAAACTTTCCCTTCTTTCGGCTTCGTACCCTCACAGATTGACGAGTTCCGTACCAATAACGAATGTATGCATGGAATGTAAAGTCAACTACCAGGTAAAATTCTGTAAAAGTTTAAAAACTATAGCACGCTAGCCCCCGGTAAAAATACTCAATTCTATTTGAAAATCTCGTGAGATCATGCAAAAGATTATATTCCGCAATTTATACATGTACTTATTGACGTGGTCTTAAAATTTTTCCAGAGCATTAATACGTAACGAGTGTAACGGACTCCTTAAGTCAGTTTCATATTGTTTTATAGCGGCCCGCCTCACGGATTGAACTCTCTTCAGCTAGTCAGCTTCAAAATATAAACACGTACAGTGATAAACTCAAGTGATAAATATATTTAGGGCAAAGTCCAATAAACAAGCCATTTTCAAATTTACTCCGTTTCCAGAGCTCTAAAGTGGAAGAGAGTTTAGTAGAACCCTTTGTATCGTATCCAATTCTATTTTCGCAAAACTTGCCGAGAGATTTCAAGCGTAAGTAATACCATAGCTTAAAGCCGATTACTTTTACATTTGTTAATTTGTTCGTCTTTAGATAAGGAGTTTTGGTAAAGGCGCTTTTCAACATGATTAAAATCATCTTACAGTTTCAAAGTTGCCTTGAATTGTAGCGACATAATTCCAACTGATTCCGTTGTCTCTTTTTCACAGTATCCATTAAGATAAAACTGCCGTTCAGGTGAAATTACATTTAGATTTTTCCTGATTTTGAAATTCAAGATGGCTCCCGCGAGAATCTTTTTTGCATCTTCTGTCATCGGAAGAATCACACTATTTTCAGCTTTAAAATCTTTATCCGGTTTCCAATGATTTGAGCCATTTCAGTTGTTTTACTGGGGCATGCAACTGGTCACTTTATAGGGCAAATTGTTATTTCTCTACTGCGCGAAATAACTTCGAAATTTGGTGACTGTTTTCTCCGAGAATAATGTTAAGAGGATTCTAAGACGGTGTTATTTAAATTTTGCTGGACTCCCATAACTTATGAAAACTTTCCCTCAGGCAGCTTAATAAAAATGTAAGAAGTACCGCCACAACTTAAAAGACGGATAGCTTAAATTAATTTCACATCTGACATGTCGACGCGGTTAAATTGCAATATGGTTTCAATTCAGCAGCGGCCATACGTTTTGAATTAGCACAGACTTTTGTTTCGTTGCACTCGGCTTATCAAATCTTGTACGACTGAAACCTAACTGAAAACCTTACAATGAATTTCTACGACGACTACAGGTTTGTCAAGCTCTTTGCACAGACGAAAATTACCATTAGCTGGGATTGCACCCATCTGTCTAGTGAAATGATTGAGTGAGAAAAATTGAAAGGCATAAAAAATTTGCATGTGTTTTTTCCAAACTGAAATGTTCCATCTTTTTGCCCTCATTTATTCCAACTGGTCCTTTAACTAAGTAAGACGGTACGTACACAAGAAAACAAACACTCATGGTAGTAGTGCCTCTTTGAAGATAGTTTCAGCCCGTATTCACATGCAGTTTCATACGCTGGCCACCACTTTTCCAAGCGCTTTCGCTGTTTTCTGATGCCCGTTTGATTTCCCGTCCTGCGACTAAAAATATTGTTGCAGTTTATTTCAGCTTCCATTTGTCCCTTATCCAAGCCTGTCGAGGTCGCTTTTTAAACTCTTGAGGTGTGAAGAAGTGCAACTTTTGGGTCGTGAACAAAAATTCTCGAAAACTTGAACTCCCTGGTACGTACGAATGAAGACACTTTTTCGCCACAAAAAAGCTGTTTCCTCGATTTAAGAGCAGCAATAAAATAGTTGATTACGACGAAATCAATATACTACGACATTGTGAGATTAATTTTCAGGATTAAATGTACATATTCATATCGTCTTCAATTCATTTACACAACCATACACAAACCGTTCTCAATGGTCTTACCTCTCAACGAAGCAAAGTCGCGTTTTTCTGCTACTAACAACTGTGGTAGACAATTCTTTCTTTTTTGACAGTTTCGTTCGCTCGTGAATCTGATCGTAGAAACTGGCTATTTTTTCCTTCTTTAGAAC
>CM042751.1:31412103-31444603 GCA_022496165.2 Catalaphyllia jardinei
GCAGCTGATCACTTCACAACTTGCTACACCGTGCTGACGAGACCCAATAAGGTCGAAACAGCTGTCCACGGTTGCAATTCATGGCTTTCAGTTTGGACTCTATCGTGTCGTTGCCCCGTTAAGCTCTCTACGTAGTATCAGCCTTGCATCATTGTTTTCTAGTCTGTCTATTTTTGGCTGATCAGATCTTTTACAGATCCTACGTATACAGGCAGCATTTTCGTTTGCGGTCCTTTGCAGTGTTATGTTTGTTTTTGTTTTAGTACTTTCAGCACTATTGTATCCAACAGTCTAAAGACATTATGATTAGATCGTTTAGAACACGGTTTCAGACGGTTTGCTATAAATGGGAAGTTGAAAACTTAAATTCCCCTTTGGTCTTGAATTAGCTATAGAATTTGGTGTTGTATACTAAATTTGACATGTGATTGGAACAGAGCTTAGTGGCCTCGCCAAGATATTGTTCCGCATAGATCAACTTCCGGGATATTCTTGTTGATATTTTTGGCCGGCACACCTCGACCGAAATTGTCCGCTCGTGAAAACCAAAAATAGTCTTCCGACCCTTAAGGAGTAACTCACCTTTATTACTTGCTTTTCATTGACTGTTCTCACACCTAAGGCGGCCACTCTTACCCTACGCCGGTCCTCCAATATCACGCCACATTATCCAAAACAATGTGATACCCCCCCGTGAAAAGCGCTTTTGGGTAGTAATTAAATACGTAAAACTATAATTAGCCGGGGTGGCCCATCCTTATCATGACTGGTATCCAGATGGGCCCTGGTAACAAATAACAATCATAAAAATTACAAATATAGTTCTATAAAAATGATTCAAATCGCTAAAATAGTTCAGAAAAAGTCGAGCTTACAGAAGCTAAGAAACATGGAGACTATGGAAGCTAAGTTAGGAGTTGTTAAGTGTATCCCACGCTCATTAAAAAGACACTCGACTTGTCTGTTCAGGTATCAATATATTCCAATTTTAGTACCTGCTCTCAAAATTTCTTTTCACGGTTTCGGAAATCAGCCGGTATCGAGGAAACCGTCACAAGTAACTTTTATATTTCGACGGAAATTTTCCATATTTTTAATATAACAATGGTTCTCGAGTCTCTTTAAGCGGAAAAAAACTTGATGAAGCCATGACATGCCGTGTATAGTGGTTAGATAGTCGCGAATTTGTTCCATTTTAAAGTTGGGTGCAGTGAGTGGCCGACAATCCAACATCACTGCATGCCACACGTATGAACCCTGCCTGAGGGCCAGGGATAAAAAGCTGAAAAGACGCAAATTTTGCGCTAAATGAAAAGCCAAACAGGGGAAGCCGAGAAGATCGCACATCTCACGAACCGAAAAGCCAACCTCACGAACAAAGATCTGATTGGCGGAACTTTCTAAAACACGTGATAATTAAATTACTTTAGAAGCAAAAAAAAATCAAAGACCAGCGCGCCCTCGCGTGTAGTGGCGCGTACTTCCGCTTGTGTTCGTGGGCTTTGGTATGTTAAGGACCAAGCTTTCGAGTGTTCCGGTGAGATACAATCTTGTAAGTCTGACTGCATAGTTGACCGATAAGAAAGAAAGTGCTTCGGGAAATAACCTCGATATTTTTCAGGGTAAACTTGTGTCTCGTTCACAAGTGAAAAAAGTGCAATAACGCGTGACTTAACGGCTGATCGAGTACGAGTGTCCTTACAAGAGCTTAGTTGCTGATAAACCATAATTATATATAAATGCCTGAAGTCTGCCTGAAATGAAGTGGTTTACTAGAGGAGGAGAGACTTGCTGAAACGCGATCGATGGACTACCCTCCCCTCTCGGGTATAGGGGGTGGGAGAATAAATACAGGCCTAATCATCTAATCCAGCACCGGTTCTAATGAGCTGCCAGGCTTGGGAGCAGACAACTAGACTAAGCTAGACTACAAAACAGTCGTTTTTTCTTCTGTAACGCCAGAAGCGTGATCCTCGCGTGTGAAGCGCGCGAGCCTAACACGCGCGTAGGACGTGTGAGGCGAGAAAACGACTGTCGGCTTTTCATACAACGAATTCGTTCTAACTGGGGCTTCAAATAATGTAACTGCAAAAATTTTGAGGAACTTTTTGCCGATCTAATCTTTGTCAAATGCGCACTGTATAAAACTCTTTATTTGATCGCGTTGGGTTGAAACATCTTTGTCATTTTTATTTGGTGTCTCCTGCCAGATTCTTTAGAGAGATACTTACAAAGACCCTTCGAAACTTTAACTTCCCCCATTCCTTGCTGATTTCGAATCATTAGTCAACTTTCTTTTTCTTTGTTTGATTTAATTTGTTGACCGACTGAAAAAACACCATGAACTTTGACACGCCCAGCGACAAAGTTGCTTTATACCCTATATACTACACCGACATGGAATGGTGAGCATTCGGGTGAGTATTCAATCAACCGATTTACTTCACTTGTTGTGTTTGATTGATAAACCCTATTGACCCATAACAAATGTCACGTTTTTGGTTTCACTGAGAAAAGCGCGAAAACACGCGAGGCATTTTATCAGCTTTGGACCTTCCTTTTGCATCCCACAATGCATCACACATCTTACGAGTTGACGTCATCACGGGAACGGTTTGCATATTTCGTTGTGAGCTTCGAGACACGACTAAGCTTTGGGGTCAGTTGGGCCGGTTTCCTTGTTCCTTGTGTTGTAGATTGCTAGAAGGAAAAAAAATTGTACTTCGGGGTGAACACTTCTCGCCGTCCTTATGCGACAGCCAGGAATGAGTATTTCCACGGGCGATAAGGAATTGGAATTCGCCGACCCGAAAGAAGAGGCGACATACTGGAAACAAGTAGCAGAGGATTTAGAACGAAAGTGAGTATTTTAGGGTTACCTTCTTCGATGACAGTCATACGATTTTAAACAGTTAGTGATGAAGGGCACATTTGATCGTTTCTTTTGGGAAAAAGGTTGCAAGAAGCAAGGGATGAACTCGACGAGTTTCAAGAAGGTAGTCGTGAACTGGAAGCAGAATTGGAAACGCAGTTAGAGCAAGCCGAAGCCAGACAGCGTGAACTTTTAGCGGCAAAAACACGGCTAGAAACGGAGAATGAAAGCTTAAAGGTAACTCGAAAATATTAGCTTTAGTGGCGTAAGTCTTATTTCGCCAGTTCATCTGTTGTTTAAGTGTAAGTTTGTAAATAATGCAAGACTTGCTTCGTGGACGCCATCTTGCCTGTTGATCGCGTCGACGGTTTAGTAGATCTACTTTAACTGCTCTGTTTTCTCTTGTTTATACAGGCGAGACTAGATGCGAGTCAGAATGAATCGTATCTTACAATATCGTCTCTTCAAGATGAAGTTGCTCAGTTAAAAGCTGTTCGAGAAGAAGTCCAAAAATATGTTCGGGAACTCGAACAAGCGAATGACGATCTCGAGCGAGCGAAGAGGTTTGTGGCAAGACTGAAGTTTATTGTTCGGTTGTTTTTGCAGCTGAAAAGCATAGCTAACGAAAACATGCACACCTCGGTTTTCATCATTTCGCCATTTCTTGTTGTGAATATTTTTTGCGTTGTTAATTGCATTTGATGTTGCGCCGGTCATCTGTTACGTAAAATGTCCCAATGTGGCTCCACCGAAGGGTGCAATATTCATTTTATTAGACTTTAATTTGTACTCTTTGTAGCAAGCCACATAAAATATGTCTTATTTCCTCTGCAAGATGTTAGTATTGATCAATGACCTGCCAGTGAGGGTAATTTACCTCAAATATCGGACAAATTTGTGTTTACGAAAAGTACATTTCTGGCATGTGACAATCTCGCGCGGGGGTCGTGCTTTATTGCAGAGGAAATAACCTCCGTATCAATTTCTGTTGCTATGCACTTAGTTCAGGTAAATTGGATTTTAGTTTCCTTGACTTATTTAAGAAATCTAAGCATAGCTGATGCCAATTACTGCCCCGAAACAAATGTTGTGCCCTTTTATTACTACAAAGTGGATTGCTATATAATAGCTTGGAACTGCTTTACATAAGTTTTGAGGATTAATGTTATATTCATTTGACCTGATTGTATTCCAAAGGATGTGGGATATGTTCATTCGTCTATAAGCTATTTTTAATATTATTTCCCGTACCTATTTCGGAGTGTTTTCGTGGTGGACTTTCCGCAATAAAGTGCTAAGGCATGTAACCTTGATCAGGAAAAATTTCTACAAGTGTGTTTTTAGTAGCAAGTGTGGGAACTTTCAATGAAAAACTCGGCGGGACGAAAACTATGTTTACTTGTCGATGTTTTCTTTTTGTCGCTGAAAAGAAATGGCAGTTTGTTTCCATAAAAATAGAATTAGGAAACCATGGAGTCTATTGTAATATGAATTAATGAAAAGTCAACATTGTCATTGAAGAGTGCTGCTGTATAACACTAAAGAATGTTTCCTGAATTCTACAGGTTTAATCATTTTAGAGGTTATGGAGCTTTTTCATGATTCTCACTAGTGATTGATTTTGATTTAGCTGCATGATCACTTTAGGCTAAAAAAAATGTGAATGCTGAGGATTCTTTGAACAACTGACTTTTGGTTAACTGCTTTTTACTAAATTGTTGATCATTATGTTCAGGCCTGGGATGATTTATACTATGTTTAACTTACATGCAATATTACATGTGCATTTTTTATTTTAGGGCAACAGTATGCTCGTTAGAAGATTTTGAGCAGAAGTTGAATCAGGTAGTTAAAACTGCATTACATAATTTTATATAGACTTTGAGACTGCATCCAAAAAAATATCCAGACATCACTTGTATTGCACAAAAGTGGTGGGAAAAGATTTTTTTTGAGCTCAACCTTGTATTTTTGGTAAATTTTAGATCACTGTTGGTAAGCATCTATTTGGCTACCAGTTTAGTGATTCTAAGTAACACTGTGAGGCTATGTTAAATCTGCTTGCATTTACACTTTTTAACATGAAGCAACCAGAAATACAAATATGAAGTTTCCAGTTTCTCACTATGAATCATATAATTATGCAGACATTTTTGAGAGACAAACGTGAATCAGAAAAACAATTTTTCTTTTCTGTTAATATGTTAAATTGTAAGAGAGCTTTTCAACCCATTGTTGAAGGATGAAAAATATGAGCCAGAGGCAAGACATTAACTTCAGTCTGGTTGACATCCATGGCTGAAAAAGGTCTGTGCTTAAACTCACTATTGTTATGTATGTTATCATGTGCTGGATCACGTTTGTGTGGCCACGTGTACCAGGACATGAACAGGAATGAGCTGGCAGAAATGAGCTACAGTAGCCTGATATAGCCATGTCGCACCAATTTACCCTTTAACAACTGGATTTTTTTTAATTCCACTCATAATTCAGATCCTCTATAATTCAACAGTTATATCTTTAATGTTGCTATCACACTTTTTGTCTTTAGTTCTTTAACAGTGCAGGAATTTTGACATTGTATGTTTTGATTTGTACTTAAAGCTTTAAGAGATTATGTGCCCATATTTCCTCTTAAATAAGGAAGCTCAAGACTTGGCTTGCATTACCCTGAATCAAATGGTAACAAATCATTCTGTTCGTATTTTTTAGGCTATAGAAAGAAATGCTATTCTTGAAAATGAATTAGATGAAAAAGAAACACTCCAAGAATCGGTACAGAGACTAAAAGATGAAGCAAGGGGTAAGACAATATAGGCTATTAATTACTCCACCTTTAAGTCAATCATTGTTGTCATGCAAAGCCATTTTGCAGTGATTTTTGGACTTTGAAGCTTCAGTACAAAGCTCAGTGGACCTCAAGACATGTTTGTTGAGTGTGTGTTGGTTATAAATGCAAACATCACTTTTCTTGTGTGAAAAGCTCACATTTTGAAAGCTATTTAATATCAAATGTTTTGTGAAGCCAACCATTACTGTGCCCTGGTTAATTGTGTTATTTCCTCTAGAAAGCACACTATACCTCACTGTACTTGACTAGGTTTAAGAACGTCATCTGATACAGAGATAATCTTTCATGTTAAAAACACATTTGAATCATGATATTAGTTCTTTGAAATATATTTTGTTTATTTGTGGATATGATACTGTTTGATATTTCAGCTGGTACCCAAATGCCTGAAGGGTTCATTCTTTTAAAAGAGACGTTTTGGAGATTACTATGTTAATTTACAAGCCCAAAATATAGTTTGAAAAAAATATGATCTATAAAAATATGATCAAATAAAAGAAAAGTGATCAAAGACTTATATTATTGGTTGATTTTTGGACCATGGTATTTTCGACAATTTAGTAACAAATGTATACCTTTGTCATAACATTATGATATAACTGGGTGGTTATACCTTGATCAAATTTATATGTACCAGAGTTTTTGTAGGAAAAAACTGCCCTCTCTAAAACTAAATTAACTGTTGTCCTTGTCAGAGCTTTTTTCAGAGGACCTAGTTTTGTACTACTTTGATTCTAAATCCTCTATGGATCAAACCATTTTAAACTGCATTTGTTGCTGTCAATTCATGGCACTGTTAACTGCTTTTGTTTCATCAGGCTTTTCGCAGACTATATAATATAAGACAGATCAGAAAATTCCTTACTGTGCAATCCACAAAGACACTGATCCACGCCTTTGTATCTTCGCACCTTGATTACTGTAATGCACTTCTATTCGGTCTACCTAAGTATCAGTCCATCCTACATTACATCTGTGAAACCAGCTGCTAATTATGCTCTTCGTTCATCTGCAAAATCTCTTCTGTTCGTTCCAAAAGTAAACTGCTCTACACTTGGCGATCAGGCCTTTGCTCATGCTGCACCTGTTTTATGGAACTCGCTGTCATTAACAATAAGAACAAGTAGCAGCCTATGGTTAGCCAAATGTTGCAAAATTCAACAACTTGCACATTCATATTCAACAACTTACTGTATCAACAAGATATATTTATATTCAACATTCTATATTTATATTCAACAATGCGCATTTTCTTTCAACTTCAACCAAAATTATTTTCATTCAACAAAATATTTGTTCAACTTCAACCAAACATAATTTCATTCAACAACAATATTTGTTCAACTTCAACCAAAATTATTTTCATTCAACAAAAAATTTGATTCAGCTTCAACCAAACATAATTTCATTCAACAACAATACTTGTTCAACTTCAACCCAAATTAAAGCGCTACAGGTTTTAGGTCCTAAATTTGTTATAGATATGATTAATGAGTAATTGGACCTCGTGTCATACAATTCAGGGAGCAATCGTGCTCATAATTTCTTATCGGCCATGATGTGCTCGTCTGATTTTGAAGTTACTTGCGCGATTATTCCCTGAATTGTACTCCACTCAGACCAATTACTATTACTTATACTGGACTGTTTTATATCAATTTTAGCAAATCACATTTGCACTTGCACAGTGGAATCCTGTTCCAACTCTCAATCAAAACCAAAGATGGTTTGTTAAGGTGTTGGGGGTTCAAGAGAGCCAATAGAGAGTTACTGAAAAAAGTATATCATATAATATATATCCAAGGTTAAATGAAAGCTGTTCGACATACAGTAGCAGGGAGCTCCAGATAGTGAGGTTTACTTGTCTCTCAGAGAGTTTGAATTGTTAATAATATTATTATGCTTTATTGGTCTCTCAATAACCTTATCTCTTGTAACACATCTGCATGATGTTTCTTTTCAGATCTCAGACAAGAACTTGCAGTTAAAGAAAAGGAGAAAAAGAAACCTGGTGAAGGATTAGAATTCACCAAAGATAAAGAAAATAACAAAGAAAACAAGGAGCCATCAAGACCAGAGGGAACTCCAGTAAAGACAGACACTGTGATTCCGACCTCGGACCCTCTTGTGAATTTAACAACTGCATCTATAGGAACCTCGCCACTTCACTCAGGTTATGGAAATTCACCACTTACACCATCTGCCCGAATATCGGCTCTGAACATTGTGGGAGATCTTCTCAGAAAAGTTGGGGTAAGTCATGTTAATCTGTTATGCTTGTAACAACCATTCATTGTTAACACACTCAGTGAGTGAATTATCGGGATTTACCTGCATGAGTTCACTAACAGTGAATGAGAAATTTCAATACCGCACAAGGCCGCCTCATTGTTAGTGAACGAGTGCAGGTAAATCCCGATAATTCACGAGCAATGAGTGTGTTAACTGTTTTAATATTCAAATTGAATACACTGCAAACAAAAATCGTCAAACTTTGAGTCAGCCAAAGCCATGGTGTAATGACAGTGGTGTATTAAATTTACACCATGGCTATTACACCACGGTAATGACGTCAAGGAGGTTGTTGCGTCACAACCCATTGTCACATGATACGAATCAACCAGTGTAAAAATCGGAATTCGTACAGTGTATGAAAGTTGAATAATAAATATAATTAACCCTTATTTTTTTTGCTTTCTTCAATTTGCTTTGGGACAATTTCATTTTTAAACTGATTATAAATCATTCATAATGTTAGGAATGACTTGCTCAACATACTTTACTCTTTCCTCTGGGAGAACAGGGCCACTGACTTGTGTCACCCACACTCTGCTCTGTCTCTGTAGTAGGGGATGATACATATATGTTATTTACCAGACGGGAGGTCCGTATGGGAAAAAACTGTGCCCGAGGTCTTGAGTACGGCCCGAGGCTGTAGACCGAGGGCCGTACTCAAGACCAAGGGCACAGTTTTTTCCCATACGGACCGACCTAGCCTGGTAAATAACATGTTTATTTTTTCCTGCAGTAAATTGGTTTTACAGTGTACTAATGGGTTTGTTTATGCAACTCTTGTCATTGGATCAGCCTGCATGTCGTCTGCTAACGATTTTTAAAAAATGGTGGCAATGAGCGAATATTATTCTGAATTAAATTCAGATAGTAGGCAAAGAAAGATGTATTAAAGAACATATAGTTTATGAACTACTTTATGTTAGTTGCATTTGTTTAACCAGTTAAGTTTTCCAAAACAGCTTTTCCGGGGTAAAATTTCGTGCGAAGTTTGAAGTTTTTCTACAAAAACAATGTCTGTCAGTCGTTACTTTTAAAATCACTTGAAATCGGACTTTTCTACCATCAATTGAATAGCAGAAAGCGAGGAAATTCGTTAAGTGTATTCTACAGAAATTCTCCTAAATACAGCAACGATCAGAAACGTAAATTTGACTGAAATTGACTCAAATTCTATGGCGAGGGAAACACAGGATTAAGTGCCATTACAGCGCCAAGCTAAAAACAACCAAGCAAACTCTCACAACTTCAAAACACTCAACACAATTTACTTACAGTGACTCTCCTTGTTATTTTAAAGAGAACAGATAAGCTTGCAGTGACTAATCGTTGATGGATGTGTAAAAAAGGCAAAAGATTGACGATTACCGTTAACTTTTAGGAGCGAAGTTTAAGCAGTGGGGCCGGCAGTGGGAAAAAATCCGGCCCGTGGGCTGTATCGTAGAAAGCTGGACCGGTCACGTATGTAAGATTAGCCAATCAAATTGAAGGATTTAAGCGTCCGGCCCGCTCAAATGCTTGAGAAAAAAATAAAAACGTATCAAATGCTTATCTCTTTCATGTTATGCTCTGTCTTCTTTCGTTTTGCATCTTGTTGCACAGAGAAAAGTGTTGTTTGATTATAGCATTGTTAATATTTTTGTCTCTCCCATCATCCAGGCTCTTGAATCTAAACTGGCTTCATGTCGAAACTTTGTCAAAGATCAGCCTCGAAATCCAAGAGGATCAACTGGGTCAAGTAGCCCCTCTGACTCTCCAAGGTAGTACTTGGTTTATAATTAAATATTTTTTAATGAGTTAATTACTTAATTGAGATATAACATTTATAACAAAATTTTTAATTCTCACTGGTCTACCTACAGTTATCTAACAGTCACATCTTTGTTGTAATTTCAGAGCAAGCAGAATTCCCAAAAGCAGTTACCAAAATCAAGGAATGCAAGGGCTAGTCAAGGTTCAGGTTTAATTCAAAGAATATTTGTGTGATGAAAAACAAAATATGATTATTAATAATGCCACATGAAGCTGTGTTTTAGAACATTCTAAACATCCCAGATGTGTGCTGGTGCAGTTGTGCCTTGACCCAAATGAAATTTGAGCCGATAATGTTTTGAAAAACAGCTCAGCCACCTGAAGCTGTACCCTCGGGCTTAATCAGGTCTTGTTCACTTTCAATTCATTACAGAAATGAATGAAAGGGGCAGGTTGTTTATGGTGTATAATGTTGAGCAGTATCACGTCAATCCATAGTTTTAAATTCAGAGTAGAATTTGTGTCCAATTTGTACAGATATTTTGTATTGCTGCATTAAGCATTTTATTGTATCATAGATTCAGATTTGGGTAGCACAAGAGAAATTCCACATTCATTTACAAAGGTGACCCAGAGACATATAAGAATATTTAATAATTGTGCAGAATTACTGTATGAGAGCAAACTTCTGCAGTCATTTAAGATTCCCAATACTTCCAAGTATTTATTTTTTAAAAAAACTTTTCAGCAGGTGAAATCTGGAAAGTTGTCGTACCTGCATGTACTGCGATGGCTGATAAGGTTTTGCAGGATTTTTTAAATTGTCTACACTTCGGTTTGGACGTTAGAGCTTTATCAAGTAGCAGACAAACCAAATAAATATATACTGTGCATGTAAAATCACCCACCCTTGTCAACTGGTACATGTACATCTAAGTAGGGGCCGGCATGTCTCTAATGTAAGCAATGGCAGTTGATGGTAACATTATTTGATTTCTAAGGTAAAGATTAAAAATACAGACAAAGCACTAATAAAACCTTTTTCCCACCTGAAGGTCAACTGGTGTTTGTAGAGTCAGAGTGTAGTAAATTTGGTGTTTTTATTGTAGTGAACTACATCTGGGCTCACATTATTTAATAAATAAACCAAGTGGCTGAAACTGCGTTGTCTAGCATTTTCCCCTTTTGTGCAGCAGTGAACATCTAAGCAAGGGTTGGTGTGTGTTTCCAGTCTCATGATTTAGCTCAGCTTGAAGTCCTTCTGGAGTTGTGATAATGTGTTTATTAGTAAGTAAAATTCTGCAATTCAGTTTTGTATATGCTGTTATTGAGATCTAATTTAGGAGAGAGCTTTTTATATTTTTTAAAATAAATTACATGTAAACAGTCGCATATAAAAAAATATCTTTTAATCGACATGGTCACTTCAGAACCTGATTCATATTGCAAATTGAGACCCATTTATCAAAGGCATTTGCTTGATGACAATTCTAAAAAAAGATAAGATAAAACCACAAATGAACAGCCTCAGCCAAAGAGTCTACAGTACCTATAAAAGCATGAAGCATGTCTTTGGTAAATGTATTTTGTTTTTGAAATAAAGTCAGTTAGAATTAACTACAGTTACAGTACCTGATGGTGCAAATTGACATACTATAATGGTATTGGTTATTAAATATTAAGATTTCAAGTCAGTGATGACAGTCAACTCTCTCAGTCCAAATTGGGATACTGCTGCCACCAGTCTATCCAGGGAGGTGGCCACTGTACAGCTTATGAGTGTGCAAGGACCATCACCAGGTATCCACATTGTGACAGTGTCCATAAACAGAGAGAGAGTTGACTGTCTGTCATGTTATTCCTTGAATTCTAAAACTAAACTCTGGTCTGGTTATCAGACAGTATTATTATTACTATTGTTCACTCGCTGCAGTGATTTTTCACAGTAAACTGAAAAAGTGTGTTGCAGACTAAAGTTAACTAAGTTAGAAATATCCTTTGATAAGTACAAGAGTATTAAATTATCAATTGTTTCTGAGTACAATCTTTGGGTGATGAGACAAGTCACATGAGCTCAACATTTCATAGATACAGGAGGACAAAGTATCATAAAACAGTTAATTTGAAACAGTCTCAGATGTAGTTTTTTTCTTTTTTCAGTGTTTCCATTTCTTGTCTATCTCTTTTGTGAACTGGTTTTTTTCTGCTGTTGAAGTATGGTACTACATACAGGATTTTTTAATGGTCCTCATAATCCTCCATAATGAGTCTGTTGACTTGTTCACAACATCACTACCAAGATTGTGCTAAGTTCTCTATCTCGATGTAATAAATTTGTTATATTCTGATTATCATTGAGCTATGTTTCCCTTGGGAAGGCCAGGAAGAATGGATTGGGCAAAATGGAAAACTAACGAAGCTAACACATTTTAGTGTTGAGTCCTCAGCAACACCCTCCCCCCCCCCCCCCCCCCCCCCCCATAGTTTTGATCGTGCAAAAATTATATGACGTAATAAACATTTACTGAGAAGAACCTTAAGTTTTGCAACACTGAAGTGTCTTGCATTACTACAAACAATCAAGATGACATTAGTGGGTTGGATGCCAACCCCACCCCTTATCCCTGTAGAATTCAACATCTGTCATTCAAAGCCATAGCTTTCAGAGATATTCCAGTAAATATTTCCATTTCGGGTAAGATTGTCAAGCACACGGCTCCTTTCTCCTCTCAACTGGGTGTGTCAGGTTCGCTTTTATACCATGTGTTCAATCAATCTTCCTCGCTTTCCTAAGTAACCAATAATAACCTTGAGTGAATTTTAAATTAAGATAACACTTAAAACTCCTCCGCTTGTTGACAAAAACAGTGGAGATGTATGCCTGAAGCAGCCCTGTGGGTAATAAAAGTGTGCCTGCATAGAATAATAGATGCCACATATGCCCAAATCAGACCAACAATGTAACTTGTATTGCTAGAAAGAGACAGATTGAGTGAGCGACAAAAGTATTAATTTATTGAAATGTGTTGGCCTTGACGCTTGTCAAAGAGTTACTTAAGTTGTCTGGCGAGTGTTTGTCCATGCTGACTTGAGGTTTATTCATCAATAAATAAGTATAAACTGCAAAATATTGTGATCTGAGTTATCTAGCTGAAACTCCGTAGAAATCACTACAGTTGAACATTTCTCAGTCGACTGACCTGAATGTGGAGCTTGGCACAGGGATCCCTCACATCAGTTTAGAATATGAGTAATTATACAGTAGATGACATTGGCTGAGGTACAGGTAAAATGATCAGTGATCTTAATGGATCGCTAGGGTCCCAACAATTTTTCAACGTTGCAAATGAAAGGACATGTTTTGCATCGTGCGTGTGCACATTTAAAAGTACCGGGGTCGGGACCCAAGCGATCCATTAAGATCACTGATCATTTTACCTGTACCTCAGCCAATATCATCTACTGTATAACTTGCACCCTTTGCAAAAAGTTATATATCGGCGAAACAGGTAGACGGCTAGGCGACCGGTTTCGAGAACATCTTCGCGACGTAGAGAAAGACGACAAAAACGCATCTAAACCGGTCGCTAGACAATTTAATCTGCCGAATCATTCTACGCAACAACATATGACAGTCTGCGGCCTCTCCCTACATCAAGGAAGCACAGAAAGTCGCAAAACTCTAGAACAAAAATTTATTTTTCAAATCGGCACTCTTAATCCTCACGGTATCAACGAACGCATTGCATTCAACTAATTTATTCTGTTTTTCACGTTGCCAGGCACCAACCAATAGCGTAGCTCCATATTTCTGTATATAAACCAAACACAACCCACAATTCCTCGATTCGCTCCGACGAAGGGCTAGCGCTCGAAACGTCAGCTTCTGAATCTCTTTACGGTGGCCAATTTACATTATCAACTCAGTTGATAAAACCAAATTATCTTGTAATACTCCCACCGACGCAGCACCACAGTTTCTGTAGAAACTTACCCCCTTTGCAAAATTTTAGCGGTCTGGGACTCGCAAATTCTCGGGAGGATCCGATCGCTCGCCGAAAATAATAAAGTGCGGAGCAGACTCCGAGCGATTTTCGTAATCTCGTTTCTAGACCTTGCAGTAGCAGACCGCGCGCGCGAATTCAAAATGGCCGCCACAAAAAAAAAACTGAACACGCGATAAAGTTTGATCATTTATTCATATTCTAAACAGATGTAAGGGCTCCCTGTGGCTTGGGGTGGGATTGCGGGTACACTAAGTTGCCCGCCTGGTTCAATATTCCAGAGGAAAATTTGCCTTACAACAAAGTTCAGTTTAAAAGTTTTGCGCACCACCTGTGAAAACCAGGTACCCTCATACTGAAAACATAAATGAAACCGCTAAAACTGTGGGTTGAATGTCGGCCGAGAAGTAACCGACAGGCTACCGACAGGTTACCGACTGGTTAACGACATTTGGCAAATTTAGCAGTCACGTCTAAAATGTTTGGCCTTTTTCGATACTTCAAGCAGTGATCACAGCAACTTCAGAGAGTTCACGTGTCAATCCGTAAGGGAGTTTTGGAGATGAACAAGGTACTTCCTGAAATATTTGTGACCAAAAAGTTACCGACGTAGCCGACATCGCCGCTTGCCGGTCGTCGGTTGTCGGTAGACTCGTGGGCCGTCGACGGACGGGCGGTTTTTAATCGAGGAGCTGTTGTCTACTTTTGCCTTAGCATAGAAGTCACTCGGACAACTCAATATTTGAACTCAATATGTTTTCGTCCGTAGCTTTTGTGTGATCGAATACCTTCAACTGACGACTAACAAGGACTTAGATCACGAGAAGTCCCTGTTTTGCTTTGTCCGTCGAGCAAAACCGTAAATAAAGCGCGAGAAAAAATGGCCGCGCGAACTCTTGGGGCGAGAAGAGTGCCTTGCTCAAATTTAAAAATGATCAAATTTTTCATGCAATATTTGTGCATGTTGCCTGATGTTGTAGTCGTTTTCCCAGGCTCCTGCAACAATGTTGCACCGGGGCATGCGCACTAGTTCGATTTTAACACCCAACATGTCGCAACAAGTCCCAATAGGGTGGCCAAACGCGAGCAACATGTTGCGGCCAACAATTGTGCGATATATTGCGTTCAAATGTTGAAATCGTTTGGCCGGGGCTTGCAAATGCTGGGCCAACAATGCTAGGATATTGTGTTTTTGAGTTAGACAGTTATCTAACAGTACTTCTCTTCATCGAGGAGTATAAATTGATAAATGGATTACTACAAACACTCCAACTCGCCAAAACCAGAAAAGTCCACTGGACCCCAATGTAGACTTACAATCGGTACGAAAATGTTGCATTATGATTTGTGGTTCTGCATTTTATGTAGCAATTAATGTAGACAACCAATAGAAACTAATCCATTAAAAGTAACTCCAGGACCTGAAGCAGTCTGAATTTGCCTGAGAATTAGTTGGTAAGGAATAAATTGAAAATCTTAGCCACCAGACTCCGTTAAACACTAGAACTTTGGTGCATCACATGTAGTAATTAAAGGTAAAGTTTGCATACAAGGTAACCGGCCTATCAAGCCGTTTTCTACCTCTGTCCTCCGCAGGACCCTCCGCAGAGATTCAAGCGTTCGTTATATCAATCCGCTGTGCGAAGTGTACCGCAGGCGCAAACTCCAACAGATCGATCAGGCGGAGAACCTCGAGGCTCCCGCGCTTTCCGCCGTCGCCTGTAACTCTGTGCCTGCACTTACATTACTCAGTGGATCCACCCCACCCGAAAAAAAAACCTTTGAGCCTCTGCGGAGGAGAGAGGTTTTCTACAGCATGAAGAGACTAGGAGATTTTTAATCCCCCTGGATGGGATGCTGATCCATCACAGGTAACCATTAATACGAATGTTGTGCCGCGTAGCACTATGATCACAAATGATGTAACAGAGAATTAACTCTGAAGTGTAAATTTTAGTGCTAATTTGACCCATGAATAACCCACTGGGCGTTAGCCCTAGTAAAGGGAATCAGGGAACCACACGAGGTAAAGAAAAAATCTTTTGACCTCGGTGGGAATCGAACCCACGACCTCCGGAATAGATCTACCGTCACTCTGCCGACTGAGCTACGAGGCCGGACAGAGAAAGTCGGGGTCGATTTAGATGGTGAATCGCGGCGAAGAGAAAGTAAGGGTACATATGAATGTTGTGCCGCGTAGCACTATGAACACAAATGATGTAACAGAGAATTAACTCTGAAGTGTAAATTTTAGTGCTAATTTAACCCATGAATAACCCACTGGGCGTTAGCCCCAGTAAAGGGAATCAGGGAACCACACCTCGTTTGGTTCCCTGATTCCCTTTACTACGCATCTCCAACCCTACAAATTATGAATACTCCCTAAGGAAACCTTGGTGATTTATTATCCTTTATTAGTGGAATTCTACTAGTATACTTAATGCAAATGCTGCAATCTGATTGGCTGAGCTACCCGTACACGGCTATTAGGCATAATAGTTGACCACTAGATTTTCTCCGATTCCTATTGCTTTAAATTGATCTCGTGACGCGAAAGAGTTCATCCGTGGAGTGACACTGGCTACGGCCCCATCTGGGCTACTAACTATAGTTAAGACGAAGATAACTATGGTTAGTTATAGTTTACATACAACAAGTTAGCAACACGTGGAGTTAACTGTGTGGTGTGACCGCAAAGTCGACCGAAAGCACTAACTACAGTTAGGTATGACGTCACGTAACTTATGACTAGTTACGTCGTAGATGTGACCGCGGCCAATTCAAAATGAACAGACTGCAAATTATAGTAGTTGTTAAAAAGGTATCTACAGGATGTAACTGTTCATCAGTAGGATGCCTAAAATGTGGGCAATTCCACAATTAGTTTCGGCTCCATTAAATCCTATACCAATTGCAGAACATTTCAGGAGGAGCCACCCACGATGCGAGCACAGTTACAGATAACACATATAAGTCAGGAAAATAACGCAAAGTAAAATTAAGACGTTATTTAACGAACTAAATACACACTTCAATTAAATTGATAAATAGCGCACGTGCCCAAAATAAAATTGCGCGCGCACACGTACAATGATACAAAACAAATCTAAGTAAGAAATAAACAATGTAAGGATACGATGGTGCAGTTCAAGCTTGGATTGCTAATCTCATCTCCCGCAGGGTTGCACCATATTTATCCACGATAAGACCATGGCGATTGAAGAATTTCTTGAATGATATCTGAAGTAGATTGGTTTCAAGGCCTGGTTGTCTGAGACGTAATGAAAGTCCGCGGAGCCTATTGCTGGTTTTCACAGGGCGTCACTAAAATTCAAACCCTAGAACTATTAATCCTCCAGAGATTTGACTTCCATGATGTGTAAGAGCAGCTAAAAACTAATATTCATACAAATTTCCACTCCGAATGGGTTCTTGATTTAGCCATAAACTACGCTTGAATTTCTAAGCTTTTGCGTGACGCGGCATTTACATGACTGGCGAGTGAGCTGTGATGTTTGTGTAAAAAGTGACTTATTTCGGGGAATTCGGCTATCTGAACAGTTCTTATTCAGTTCTTATTGTTACGTTTTTGAGTTCTTCTAGAGATACATTCACGCGTTTGTAGCAAAACTCAGTGACAGATGTTTCTGCTGGTTTCCGGCCGCCATGTTGGTGCCCATCTACATGGGCACCAGCATGGCGTCTCCATACAAATTTCTATAAATTTGGGGAAAACGTTACTCCGCATATCTTCCATAAGAAAAATTGCTGTGACCTGAAGCTTGGCGAGAGTCTTTGCATATCTACCTTCTTTCTTTTCCCTGATTCTGGACTTAATCTATTGAACGGTTTTGATTTGTTTGCTTTGATCTATTTTGAATGGCGTGACACTGAAAACCAGCAATTAATGAAGTCAACTTTGGCATATCTCACCAGTTGAGATATGTAAACATCGTAAGCTGGATTGGCGGGAATGTTGCTGTCCATATAAGGAAAGTTCACTATCCGGAATGTAAAGTCATCCCTCTTATCGTAGATGCTGATACGGAATGTCAGCCCATAGTGCCCTTCTGCGGAAAATACCCGTATGGATAGCAGTCGCCCGTGAATTCTTTTTTTTGTAAACAAGCGGGTTCGTAGAAAATAAGCGACTAAAATAATATTTTAAAAATGGGTTTTGTCTTTTCCTTATCAAATTTTACATTTGGCTTTCACGGCTTTCATCTCAAAAAGTTGAAGGTAATTAAATTGATACTTGTACTAGAGCGAGGAAGAAAATTTATGGTGAATAATAAAGACAATAGAGTGTTTCTGTCGAGGAACTATCGGTCTGATAGTTGCCCCGCGGAAATTTAATGTTCTTAAACCTAGCATATTTGAATTAATAGACGGACACCAAAGAGTCCCCTACCAACCTGGGGCTCTTTTTGGAAGGGGTCAACTGTCTGGTAGTGTTCCCAACCCATTTTAATCTTAACAATTCCCTTTTAAACTAAAAATACTGAAACTGCAGTCAGGGATGGACATTAGAGTTAAAACATGTGCTTGACACTGACTTTTTTAACGTTTGAAACGACGTTAATAAACTTCAAAGACGTTTCGATCGAACAACTTCGGCCTTCATCGGTTTTCAAAAAGCCAACTGAGTGACGGCTTTCTAACGGTTCACAGTTCTTCGCGTGTTAAAAATACTTCAAATTTCACTCCTATTCAGGTATACCCCCTCCTTAAAGACAACAGAGAACTGACAAAATAGGTTTTGCAAAGCCTTAACTAAACTTTGTAAAATATGCTGCGAGAACAGCACAAATAAAGGCTAGGTTATTTCAAAATGTACGTTTTCACCAACCTAGTGTTGAGCTTACATGTAAAAGGAATGAGACCAACAACAACCATAAAAAGGAAACTGAAAAAAAGATAAAATAATAACGACAACAACGGGACGCGACTGGAGTCTTGTTGACAACAATCTTATGTCTTTTTCACCAAAAGTAATGTAAAGAAATTGACTATTTTACAGTTCTCAGCTCGGTGACCTGGCCTTTGAATGGCAGCGAGGCTGTAGGTGACCTCGCTTTGATACAGACCTCTCTGCTTTTGTCATGTAAACCCACCTAGTTAGCATTACAAGAACTTGATTCAAACAACAAAAGCGGAAAGGCCTTAATCAAAACCAGGTCACCTTCAGCCTCGCTGCCATTCAAAGGCCAAGTCACTGAGCAGCTTGATCACAATATGACGCATCTCTGCTGCCTTCTCTCCCTTGCAGACTCGTGTGTGGTAAAGAAAGATTCACTGCGCTCATAATGAACAAGACGTGTCGCTTCACGTGAATAATCAGGAAAATAGCGTGTCATGTCTTCTTTCTTCATTTGACTATGGAGAAATTCAATGCTAATTCTCATTGAACAGCAGTGGCTTACATGATCCAGTGGTATTACAATTTTCCGGTTCCATGTTCTGGTATCCGGGTCATAGCATTCGATCTGTCTCTGATGTGGAACAAATCTGTCAAACCAAGTAGTTGTACGCAGACCATACAGCTTGTCATCCGCCGACAAGAGTTTCGGATTCGCATAAGGGTCTATTTCAAACCTTGGAATAAAATGCCATTGATTTGTTCTTTCATCGAATGCCTCACACCTCCAGCCTTTAGGCCCTTTGCCCATGTGATTAACTCCACCAGCAATTAAAATCTTTCCGTGCGCCGCTGCTCCGGTAGCACAACTCCTTGCCTTTTGCAGGTCAGCTGCCTTGTCCCACTGGTTTTTGTTGAGATTATACCTTACCACATCAGCTAGGTACGTGTACCCAGTGTCTTGCCATTCTGCTCCGCCAATAAAGTATATGAAGTGCCCTTTGGCTACAATGCAAAAATCGTGCCTTAAATTCAAATGATCAAACGAGGATACATCTTCCCATGAGTTTGACTGGGGTGTGTACTTCGTAATGAAGGAAAGATGTGTTTCTTTGCTGCAGTGGGCCCGGTCTGGTCTCGATTCTTCATTTGGCTGAGTCAATTCTCGGCACTCCTCACACGGTTCAGACATCAAAGCGTACATTTCGTCATCACTTACCTGAAATACCTGCTTTAAATCTCTGTGGTCTTGGTATGGTAACGACATCCAGTTGTGAGAGCTTGGATCATAGCTTTCCATTCCATACCTAAATGCTTGTTCACCATGCCATTCGTGTGGTTGCTGAGGGGTTGCAATCTGTACAGCGTAGATTTTACCATCGCAGGCGACCAGATGGCTGTCATCCAAACAAAATCGCATCTCGTCCAACTTGTACCAGCAATCCTCACGAATTGAATAACACTTAATATCTTGACCTGTACATGAACTACAGGCTACAATAACCGGTTCCTGGAGCGACTTTCTGGGCTTGACAGCAAGATTATCGAATCGTCTAGACTCAATCAGGATCAACGCATCCCTGACAAGATTCATACACTCTGCACTGTCTTTCACGAGATCATTTGACACAACCTCACTGAGTATGAAGTCAAGCGAAGTATAAGCCAGTCTAACTTGACGAAATAACTCAGCGAAATATTGCTTTCGCTTGCTGTTGTCGTGATCAACCCATGCAAGAATTAAGTAAAAAATTTCTTTTTCGGCGGGAACATTTATTTCGTCACTTGATATAAACATTTGGAGTTGTTCGTTCGACATACTCAAAATCTCTTTCTGGTTGGATGCATATAAAGTGTTGAAGTTTGCAAGAATAAACTTTTTGGCCTGGAAAAGAAAATTTTCGCATTGGTATCTTTGCAAAAAATGGTAGGTTGAAAGAACATTTGAAATATTTAACTTCTCTACTAAAACTCCTTCAGCAAGAGCTTTTAACTTGGGTAAAAACAGATAATCAGCCAAAATAACCAAGTCTCGAGCATTGTCTTCATCCAATATCTGAACATGACCGGTGTACATAAACTGCAGTGCATCTCCCATAACAGACGCGGAGAACATCTCTAGTTGAACAGTTCTCTCGTTAGACTCCTTCATGTTACTCTTCAGCAGCTTTTCGAAGAAAGGACTCGTCTTTGAAAGGACTTGTGTGTGAGCTTCGAATTCTTTGCCATCTTCAGCGACCAAAACAAGGTCGCATGGCCGGTAGAATGTCGCTTTTGGAACGAAAAGTCCACCGACAATTTCTTTACTGGAAGCAGCGTGTTGTGAATCTTCAGCTGGCTCAAGTAAGGCTGCCATCTTTATGCCAAAATGATCTTTGCTTAGTCTCTCACCGTGTTGTGATGTTGACATGCACATTTCTGACATTTCTAGCAGGGGCGAAAGCGGAAGTTTTTATAAATAAATTGCACTTAGGTAAGAGGGTACTGAGTCATGTTCTAGTTGTTTAAAATGAATTTTGCTTTGGGTGAAAATTCCTGAATTAACAGAATTTAATTTTTACCTTATCGAAAGTTCTGAATTTGACGATGGCGTTTTGAAGATTTTATACTGGAAGGAAAAGATTACACAAACCTTTAGTGCTGTTAACTTTTCATGTGACGATTGCGATTGCTGACTCATTTTGCGCTAAGAAGATTATTCTAATTCATTTACTCTCATTGAGGTTCTGCCGCAAGTAAAGCAGTAATTAACAAATGCAGTAACATAACTCTTTTAAATATAGTTTGTTACTTTGTTTTCGTGCGAGTAAATGCAAGTTAGGAGGATAGAGTGAAACTCTTTTCTTCCTTAATTTAAAATTATGCAGACCTTTACTTGGAGTACAAGAGCAACAGCCATCCTGCAGCGAAAATATTCCTGTTGAGTTCTGAAAATTTTACCCATACATTGCAGAGTCACTCCACCGAATATATTTTGGAAGAGTTTTATTTTGTCGCAGTTTCACTGTATTGCTTCAGCAATGTGATCACATTAGCCGGCAGCGGGGTGACGTCGGTTGGCTACAGTTGACGTCATCAAATGACGTCAAACAGCAACTTTTTGTGTAAAAACTGAATTTATATTGTGACTTTTATTTAAGTATTATGCTCTTTACGTCTATAAGGCTATAATGAGAAAACAGCATATGTAATAAATAGACTAATACCAGACTTGTCAAAAAACCTCACCAACAGTTACCAGTTATAATATGAATTTTCAGCAGCAGAAATATTGTATACGGATTGGCCGTTTTGATGTGAAATAATATAATTTAATAACCCGGGGTGATTTCTCTGTGCTTGACGCGAGTACAGCGCGTTTTGAACGAGGAAAGTTATTATAGTGGTTTCTAAGATCTGGAGTAGCGCTTTATAATGCAGAAATTTACCAATGACATTGCCATCAGTAAACTAGCGTTTCACGTCATACACTTTTGTGTACAGTTCGATCCCTTACATATCAATATCGTACACAGTCTGCGAGAGACCTAATGGTCCATACAGGCATAGCTTATCTCGGTCTCTGCAGTATGAAACGTCTAGGAATATTTCAACTTCTCCATAGGTGGGCTCCTTGGATCAAATCCACGATACGTTTTAAGTTTTGAGGAATGACACGTGAACCGGAGTAGTACTTTCCCCCAAAGCGGAGCAATAGGAAATGAAGCTTTGTAGGCACGAGATTAGCCAACACTGTCCAATTTTCCAAGTAAGCCTTTGCGAGGAAAAAAAAACATTTTTCATCAATCTTGAGCTAGTTATCGAAGTTAGAGTAACGGGAGTTCTGGTAGTTCGGCAGTTCTGAATGTTCTGGAAGTTCTAGTTTTGGTATCCCTTGTGTCAAGAAGTTTTTTTTAAATGCTGTTTTTAAGAGGGTTTTCACGCCATATTTTGTATTCCGGGTTTGAAGATCTCAGAGAAATGTGATGCTCTCGAGGGCTCGCAAGCAGCTTGTTAATTCCATACAATGGGTCAATGGGGGAGCATCGAGGTTTATAAACTTAAGACAAAAATATATTATAAAGCAACATAAGAAAATTAAAAATTACCCCGAGTGTCGCCTGGTACTGAGTAGTTCGATATCTACTGGTTTAAAACCATGTCGTCTAATTTAATTTTAATTATTTCGGTACCTCTGTTTTATTTATCTTTCATATCACATTTTCAGTTCTGACTACCTTTCAAAGATATGTTTATGTTTACATTTTAAAATTGATCATTGTAAGGGGATGTATAGCGTGGGCGCTTTAAGCAAGGACGCGTGTTAAATGTTTCAAAACTCATTCCAAACAAGCGCACACACTGACACTGGGGAACAAATTTAAATTAAAAACCCAGTCCGACGCAATTTTGTTTTCTTTTCGTTTCTTTTCTTAATATTAGCACAGCGGATGTTGCTTGGTTATATAATTTATTATCGTAATTAAGTTCGAAAGAGACAAAAGTTCCACCTTCATACAGCCATGTAATAACTAGTAACATGTTTACCATTTTGGACATCATTGCTTAGCCGACTATAGCTCTCAGTAAAGATAAGGTCCTGACTGCAATCCACTCATGTTAGAACCATCACTTACTTCATCTCTTCTTTACAGAGTGAGTTTGTTCCACTAGACGATATTGTTTTTGTTTCAAAAATATATTCTTTCTTTCATTATTTTCAGTATTTTTAATTAGAGTAATTTTGAGGTTGTACTATACATCACGAGTGGTGATTCCAAAAGCGTTTGTTCATGTTCACCTGGCAGGTGTTCTGCCGAGCTGTGAACATTGCCTTTATACCTGGGTAGAGATAGGATGTGTTGTTCTTTTGCTGTACAAAGAACCTCGAATCTCTCCTTTACAGTGATCAGAACGTAAGTATTGAAACATTTAATTCTGGCCCTTTTAACAAAACATTAGTCTAGTCACTGAAAAGTTCATTAACCATGACCATGGCATTCCAATTTTCTACGTTATTAGTGGGATTCAAATTTTTAAAGAAGTTGGTTTTACCAAACTGTAACGTAAGGCTTAAATCTTCTACTTATTAATCGTGCTTGAACTGCTATGAGGGGCACTGTGCCTGAATGTTATCAACTGGGATAAACACGGGAACAGAGTAAATTCAATCAAGCAATCACGTGCAGTTGTATACGGCGTGTCTCTGTTATACCTCTCGTGAACATTTTCGAAAACTTTGAGCCGTTTTACTAGTCCAATGTAGTCCCTGCTATTGTGATTATTTCAGTGACGAACTGAATGCTAGGATAATCTGAAACTACTTTTATGAACCTGCAATAGTCAGCATGGCAGCGAAGCTAAGAGCGAGACACAAACAAATGAATTGAATGACCATGTTTTTCATTTCTTTTGTGTGTCGTCTGGGCCTCACTATCAAGCTGAATTTTGATATATAGAAAATGGCCCATTATTGGAAGGTTTTTTGGCGAAAGAAAACAGCAATCAATAGTAATAAAAAACCGTGGTTTGCTTCGAGAATATGGTCGTATGGTATGTATTGTAATGTCACATTTTCAATTTTCGACTGCATTAGTCTCTCATTGTATCTGCGTTGCATTGTACCCTATACTCAAAATGTTAAATACCCTAACAAGAATGATAATACACTTACAATAGTAATACACAATAATTAAGAGTAATATCATAATACACTTGCAAAAATCCGATTAAAGAATGAGCGAAGCTCATATGTGGCACTGCCACAAGTGAAAAATACAACGAGGATCCGAGAAACCGACAGTCAACAGTCATTGATATTCCAGAATTGTCCGAACTTAGCCTGAAGCCTTCCGTTTCTTTATTGATTTTTATTACTAGGATAATAATATACATGAAAAAATTACTCGATTCTGATTGGCTGAGAACAGTGAAGTTTTTCCTTAACACAGTGCAGAAAAGAGGTAATTAAATGCAAAAAAAGGTAATAAAGCAAGCATTCTGATTGGTCAATGAACAAAGAAGTTCACAGATAGCCAATCAAATCTTTTCTTTTCAAATTGGTTGGTAACGCTATGGTCATTCTTGTTGTGGCACTAAACAAGTCCATGCAAAGGTCAATCAACTATCTTCTCGTAAACCTAGCAGCTTCGGACATGACTGTCGCGATTTTCGCTAGCATTCAATTTCTCGTTGAGCCGACGCTCTTTCGTGTTGAGCTTTTAACAGCAACTTTCCTCTGCAAGTTCATAACTGGCGGAACCCTGGGCTGGGTCGGTGCGACATGCTCCATTTTCAATTTAGTTGGTATTAGCATTGAGCGCTATTGTTCCACATCGACATGAAGGCAAGCTTACTTACGACAAGCTAAGGATCTTCATATTCGTCAGTTGGACGTTAGCTCCCGCTTGGGCGAGTCCTGGTTTCTTTATAACCACTTACATAACAGAATCCTAAATGTGTGGACATAACTGGCCCAAGGCGATCAACGCGAAGATTTACACCGTGGGATGGTCTCTTGTGGCCGGCATAATACCCATAGGAATCATGGGATCATTGTACAACCGAATCATTTATCGTCTTTGGTTCATAAAAGACAACACCACAGAGGTTACTCAGAAGGCACTGCTTAACGAAAATGGTGATTGCAGTGACAACAATCTATGTCCTTTGCTGGGGTCCTGAACTCATGATCTACTTTCTTGGATTTCTTGGCGTGCTCACCTTAAAAGCAATTCATCACGGAGTCGCTTTTGCCCTCATTTCGTTTAATTCTTGTGTTAATCCTATCGTTTATTGTTTCAAAGTGCACAGTTTAGGACTCATCTACGGGCCTTAATTCGTTGCCGAAGACGCGGTAGTCGAGCCATTTACCCAATGAAGAGTCTTAAAAGTCAGGTACGCAATTAACAGCGCAGTCCAATCAAGAGAGCTGTACCACATGCAATTCTTCTCACATTTGTAGATAATATTCGATTTTAACGAAAAATTTTTCTTCTCACTCCCGGCATATGTACTGTTGCGGCATTGTCGTTATCGTAATTATTTTGGAACTTTTAACATACTAGAGGATTAAGTAGTTACAACTTACTGAAACAGTGCATTTGTAAAATTTTCAAGTGCACTTTAAGATGTTTGCGGATTCTAATTGTCAACAGTACTGTCTCAGTCAGACCAAAATCGGTTTGGAAATATATTACACATTGGAATAGATTACAGATTGTCCTGGGACACAAGATATAAATTTTATACACAACTTCTATGTACTAGCCTCCTAAATTTCCATACAGCTTTTGCCAAGATTCATTTAGCTGTAATAAGACTAGGCAGGCTGAACACGACTAAAATCATATAGCCCAAGATTTAATTTCTTCCATGCATTCTCAATTTTCTATAGTTTATTACATGTACAGTGTCAGAGATTTTCGTAGTAAAATAAAGTAAAAGCAAAACCTGAAAAAAAAGAGAATTGTTTACTAGTGGAGACACCATAAGTGCAAAAAACGAGAGCGTAGGATGAGAGCAGGTAAGAGGGGAGAAAGAATATGGTTCTTCCTTGCCTAACAAAGAGGAGAGACCGAGTGAAGGAGGGCACTTTATTACTGCTACTAAGCGTAAAGGGTGAGGAGGAAACATTTGCTTTATTCCAAGCTTTGCCCGGCTCAAGCTACTTCGATTTCTGACGTTTCCACCGACCACAAGACGATGCCAAACCTGCATGAAGAAACTCACCAAGGAGCTATCAACAAACGCTTTTTTTCTGTTGTTTTTTACGTTGCCAGGTACCAACCAATAGCGTAGCCGACGCAAGTTTCGCTGGTTGGCCGGCGGTTCCTTTTGATGAAAAAAAAAACGCGCCGTTCTTTTGCAGTTACTAGCTTGGGCGGGCAACGAATCCTACTCAAGTGATTCTGTAAGTAGATATGTTTTTTTTTCCCCTTTTTTCTTCCATCGATATTTTAGTTTCTGCCACTGTTTAATTATTACTTATCTTAGATTTTTCAAGGAGTCGACAATTTGTATAGCAACCGAAATACACTTCTTTCTCACTGGACTGTGTCATGCTTTGAGGCTCGCAAGAAACAATTTTATTTAAGTTCTGTCAGATATCTTAAATTTCAACAAAACTATGTACTAAAGAAAATGTTCAATTGTGTTTTTCTGTTTTTTTTTTTCAAAAGAAAAAAAGAAAAAAAAAAAAACAACAAGCACTATTTCTGTTAAGGTTTGGCGTCAATAGTGAGTACCCTGTTATTTACAGTTGTGCAAGACATTATCAGAAAGCTAGAAAAAAGATGATGTGTTTCACTACAACAAAAGGGAACTTAATAATTGTTAAGCAAACAATATAATTGCATTTCATTTTTGCCGCAAGCTTCCCTGTATTTTTTAATACATTGTATAATGCCTCAGGTAATTTCTTATGAACTATTAAAGGTTTGTATGCGGTAATTCGCTTTTTGACGAAAGAGCTTCAACTAAAACTAAACTTTAAATTCTGCCAACTTGCTAGTACGTAAAGATCTTGTTCTGACCTTCACTGAACTTTTTCATATTGTTTCAGGTGATTGCCTTGAACTCACCTCTCTTAGGAGAACCCATGTCTCTCTAGTGAGTCAATAGAGGAACCAGATTTTAATAAATCCATAATATGAGACTGCTTTGAATTCTTTTCGAGATTTTCACGACCTCTCCACTGATTCAAAAACACAATTTTGATTAAGACTTGTCTAATTTCACTAAAATCAACATTAAACTAACTACCAAAATCAAAATCAGTAATCTTATTCAAAAGAATATAAATTTCACGCACAAATAAATAAATAAACCCGTTTTGAAACAAAAGAGTGAGCCGTCACTTCAACGCATGTTACCAAAAAAACCGCATCATTAAGTATGAGCCCATAATTTTTACATGTAATAATTGAAAAATTATTTGCTGAATAATTCTGTGGCACCTATCTGTGAAATAATTTCCAAAATTCTTGTTCAATGTTTTCGCAATCGTAGAACTAAAATGATGAAAACAAAATGGAATGTAGTTTTTTGTTGTAGTGTAGGTTAGCGCCTGATAGTGAGTTATTAGCCAACACATAGTACATGTCATAGTACATACGTTTTGCTATGCGAATAGATATTCAGGAAATTAAAAGAGAGACAGTTACCCCATCAAGCTGAATTCGCGACGCAATTGCTTTTGTCAAGTAGAATTGACAATGCGTTCTTTGTTCTTTTCCGAATAACCTTCCGAATGTTCATGTAATTAATTAAAATCAATCTTGACATCCAAATCTGAGGTTTCTGAAAGGAAATTATTCCACTCATTTATCGAAAGGAGAATTGCTAATTCTGTTCCCAAAAAAGACTTAGTATTTATTACTGCAAAAATAATTATTGATCTTTTAAAATTAATTCATCAAATCGCTCTAAAATTGAAGCAAATTTCGGTGTATTTCAACTTTCCTTTTCCTGTGTACCAATCATTAGCTGTCGGGTAACTTCTGTCGTCCTTAAAACTTCGGAAAATCAGGTTTTGGTTTATTACATCGCGGAGGTTTAAGGTGCAGTCCATTCATTCTTATTCCTCAGGCGTTAAGGAGCTCCAGGTCAGTATATTTTATTTCATCTTCTGCATCCGTAACATGGGATAATTCAGCTTTTTATAACTTCAAACTTCTTTTTAAGTATTGTGAACGGTTAATATCTTAAAGACGGCTATCAAGAGCTTGACGTCGAGGTGTCAAAACACAGACATATTCGATGGAGACCTAAAAATCATAATCGAGATTTGTGTAAAGTTTTGTTTTTTTTTTAATAGTGAGCTATTAAAAAAGTAAACTACAAAAGGGTCCAGTGTTATCGCAAGTTTTGCATGAATAGAACAAGTCGGGAAGACCAATTTTTTTCTTTGAAAAATATCGCTTGAAATTAATTTCAGTTTGCTCTTTCTTTAATAGCTTTCTTAATATGTCTTAACGATGGTGCTTTAGGTCGTCAGTTTTTGTGGTATAAGTGAAAATACTCAATCTTAATTTTTGCTCCATGGGACGTTCACTCATGAATGGTTGCTTGATTGAGTGCTTCAATCTTAAAAATATGGTACTTATATTTTTTAAACAGTAACAGCCATGCATGACATGTATATCGAAAACGTTTTACTCCTCCCATTTTGGCAGAAACTTAGTAAAATGGTTTTCGTAAATGGAGGGCGACAAAATGTAAACGCTATCCACAACTTTGCATTTCCAGAGACAATTTTTACCTAAAAAGAATAGAACAGATCATTTTCCTTTAATCCCGCAATTAGTCAGTTGCTAAGTCACAAATTCTGATTCTTGCGTTATGTGATGAACACGCTTCTTCAAGTGAGTTAAATAGCATTGATATCCCTGACTCAGTTTCAGAATCCATTTTATTCATCTTGCTGTCACGAGTTCCTTTTTGTGAAAGCCGCAAGCAGTGACATCCTCGTTGTCAGACTATTATGTGTTGAATATCGATAAAAGGACTGAGGCGGTAAGCTGCTAATTAAATTCATTATCGAGAAAGCTGCAACTAGTTACAATCACACTGGACCAACCCAAAAACTAATGCATTAGTACTGAATTAAGTCTTAGATAATGAAATAATAGGGTCGAATTGGATATTTTTAGTCGTTGTCAACTTAAATAAAACCGCGGTAAATATTTCGATGTCTTAAACTTGCCGCAAACATTGACAGATACTATCTCACATAAACAAGTGTCCTTACTTTATTTGGTGCAGAATATAAGCAGGATATACCTGACACTTAATTCCTCTTAATCAACTTTGACTTTATCCAAACGATTGACAGAAATTGTCGACTTGTCATACAGAGTTTTTATTTTTTGCTTTGTTTTGTGGGCGGTGCTTATTCGAGTGAGATGCTTATATGAAAAGGCTCAGGAAACATTTTTGTAAGAAAACAGGAAAATCAGATATTTTTTTAAAACGAAATAAAACACTTTTTGTTATCATTCGGAGAGCGGCTTTCCAGTTCCTGTTTATAATTAACACAACACACAAAAAAGTGTCCTCTACTTCTATAAAGAAGTCAAGCGGGAGGACACGTTCCAAAAAGAAACAGAAGTTGTTTTTTTTACATGAGAGGTGAATAACTATTATGTCTCATAGGCGTGTCATCTCTTACTATACAATTTAATAAGGTGGTCTTTTTTGTCAAAGTGCAATCTTCTGCTTACCACAGGCTTCCCACAGCGGCGAAGAAACCTGTTGACATTTGATTTCTCATGGCTTCACCCAAACCCAAGTGTCGTTGCGCTTACTCTTGCTGTCCTTTACTGTAGGACGTATGCTTTAAGCAATCTAAACCCTTATCACGAATCTACAAGCTAAACTGATTCAGAATAACAGGAAACTAAGAAAGGGTTTCTTTTGCAGTGAGTCTATCTCGTGGTGCGCAGAGCATGTGCAGTGACAAACCTAAACATGCGTACTTCTTCCGCATTTCATTTCTCATGTGAGAAGAAAATAGGAAACGCATGCCTGCAGGATGGTATGGAGATACTTTTGAAACTGAGGGTCAGAATTTTATCCATTATCTTGACAGTTGTTGTAAATACAATATTCACAACATGTTTTTAATTTGTTTTCTCACAGGAACTACTGAAACTTAGACAGAACCATGTTATTGTCGATGTACATTGGCTTTTGTGTGTTGTTCTCTGTAATGATTATAGTTAACCTTGTTGGCAACACGTTAGTGATTCTGGTAGTGCTGAGAAACAGATCTATGAAGTCACCCACCAATTACCTGCTGGTCAATCTGGCAAGTGCTGACATGGTGGTCGCCATTTTTATTGGCATACAGTTTGTAGCAACTCCAACTTTCACCCACCCCCAGGGGACAGTAGGATCTGCCCTGTGCAAGATAATAACAGGTGGTACCCCAGGGTGGGTTGGTGCAGTCGCCTCTGTGTTTTCTCTGGTTGCTATAGCAATCGAGCGCTACTGGGCTGTTTTGCATCCCCATAGTCAGAACGTCAAGCTCACAAAGACAAAGATTATCATACTCGCCATGCTGTCCTGGATAATTTCTATCCTCTGGGCTATTCCAGGATTCTGGGCAACTACATACGTTAAAGAAATTAACGGGTGCGCCCACAGCTTTTCAAAACCCATTTACGCCAAGCTGTACACAGTTGGTTGGTCTGTGGTGGCAGGAGTCATCCCTATCAGCATCATGGGTGTCCTGTATTCCAGAGTGGTGTATCGACTGTGGTTTGTGAAAAACAACTCTGCTGAGGTCACACAACGATCGCTGCTTCGCTACAGAAAACGCGTCACAAAGATGGTTATATTTGTGACATTAGTGTATGTACTGTGTTGGGTTCCTGAGTTGTTAATCTATTTTTTAGGTTTTACTGGTAGCATTACTTTAGAAGCTGTCCACCATGCTATTGCGTCGGCTTTGATCGTGTTCAACTCGAGCATTAACCCGATCGTCTACAGTTTACAGAGCACCAAGTTTCGGAAGCATCTGGGAGAGTTGATTTGCTGCCGAAAGTGGAATGCGGTTGTCCCCATCAATAACAGGGGGTTAAACTTTGATGGGGGGACAGATGAAATGGGGCAGGAGATGCCATCAGTTAATGATTGACTGGTTTTTGAATGTCCAGGCAATCAATCAGGCAGTCAGGTAGTCAGTCAGTCAGTCAGTCTGTCAGTCAATCTTGTGGTCAGTCAGTCAGTCAGTCAGTTAGTGGGTCAATTGTTCAGTCAGCCCGTCATTCATTTATTCAGTCAGTCAGCGTTTGATGTGTGTGGACTTCTCAACTCGCCTGTGAACTTTTGAGGATATTGAAAATACTGAAAATGACAAAAATATTACAAATATGAAAAGGGTACTGATCAACATGACACGAGGGTGAGACAAAAAAAAAATCTGAGTCCCCGAGCTACGAGAACCCATAGAGAGCAAGGTCATATAACTGAGTTCATATGCCATTACCGAGCTTTTAAAATATTATTCATCGTCTTTATTATTCACATATTGCAGATATATACAGATCAGGCGCAGGGAGGGTGGATGCAATCTCCTCTCGAGGGTATTTTTCAGAATTCTGAAAAGAGGTTACATTTGTCACATCCTTTCACTCCCCCAACAGGTAAACTTGAGAGAGATGTTATCGTCGTTTAACAACTGAAGCAGAGAATGCGTGGAAATATCTCAGTCGACCTCAAAATGAAACGCATGTTTTCATTTCTTACACTGATCGTCAAATGCTTCTACGGTCTGACCTGCTTGATCGTGAAACACTCTTTTCGGACCGTGGCAGTTTGTCTATATTGGAAATTTGTTTGTCCTTTGATCATGCAACAACAACAACAACAACAATGAGCTTTATTTACATGGTCATAAAAGAGATTTAGAGCATTGCAAAAGCACTTTTAAGTGTCCCTGTGACAAAAAATAAATTATTTTTTTCCTTTAGATTTTAAAACTATGTTAACTAAACACTAAGCGACCCAAGTTTTAATCCTTGATTTAAAAAAGGCACCTGTTTATTTTAACTGGAACTTTCCTATTTAATGATCTGCTATTACTTAATTTAAGTTCTTGAGAGAGCTGGATCGAGGAGAAAATGACGTCAAAGGCTCACTAGTTTAAGAATGCGATGCGTGTGTACGCGGCAGAATTAATATGCAGCACGGGCGTTTTGGGCTTTCACACTTTTAAAGTCGCACTTTGCATATATAGTAAGCTGCGTTCACACGCTAAAATTTTGAGCTGGTAAGCCTTTGACATCACTTTTCCCGGATCCAACCCTCTGAGGTCAAATCGGTCAGGTTTGAACGTGAGTGATGGCGGATCGTGAAATCCGAAACTTAAACTCAAAGTAAAAGGCCTT
>CM042751.1:31449603-31457103 GCA_022496165.2 Catalaphyllia jardinei
TCAGACAGTTATATCCAACACTTTGCCAAGTTAGGAGATAGAAAGACTCCAGAAATCAACAGAGGTGAAACTAGAAAGTTTATGCTTTATCAGTCTTCCTGGTAAATCACACTGACACACAAATTTGAAATGCATGGTTTTGAATGGAGTCATGATCAGGGTATTGCAGTACGGTATTTTAGATTCCTTTCTATGTAGTGTATGTATATGTTAGACTACAAGTGGTCCCTCTTTTGCTTACAGTGTAGTCCTTCTTAAGTTTCGACAGTCCTTCGACCTTGAGACTCTGAAAAAATAAAAATACATGTAATCCTTGCCATACATGTGTGAAGTACATTGTGCATGAACCACAACTTCCTCTTTAGAAGCATTTTAAATGCCTTGAATTACCAGTATTTATCAGTATTCAGTATTGGGGCACCTACTCGATTAGTTTCATAAGCTATTTAGGTGTCCCCAACTCCTCACAATCACCCTTGTACTAAAACTGTTTGTTTCCTTTTATCCCTTTTTCTTTTTCCCTTTAACACTTTATATTTCCTTAGTACTGTTTATCATCTTCTATATGTAATTTGTATACATTTATATGTGTTCTATTTTTTTCTAACACTGTAAAATGAATACTTGTGTGAGTTCAAATTAAAATGGAATTGAATTGCTTTGCTACACGTAGTCTGAGGTACCGTCATATACATTCAGGCTAAATGAAGATCATAGTTCTTTATTCTTACTTACCACACACATAAAACCTTATGTTGTCATGCCAAAAGTGCTGCTGATCAGGTTTTTTATTATTTAGTTCATCAATCAGTTTTAAAGTCATAATTATAACACTGCACCTGTAATCTTACATAGGGCTTCAAAAAAGTTGAATTCCAGCTTGCCCTTTGGACAATCAGATCTCAAAGTTTTACTTCCCCTAGGCCAGTCAGCTTACCTGGGGCTTGTTTGTTGAAGCTCCTGGTAATTACTGGACTCGTTAAGCTGTTCCGTTTTCCATTCCAGACAGGAGTTTCAAAAGTTTTGAAAATTATACAGTAAAGTTATCAGCTAAAGAAACAAAATAGACTTCATTAGAGGTCAGAACACATTCTACTTTTTCGGGCCTGTTAAGTTACCGTGACTTTTGAGAAACGGGCCCCTGGGCCCTTAATCAAGTATGAAAAGTCACCAGTCTTGCAGGAAAATTTAATTGTCTTGGCATACAGTCATATAACTATTTTAATTAATAATATATCTTACCTGGAGATTACAAATTTGAACTGATATGTCTATGCAGGTTACTATGCTCGTGTTAAGGGGATGCGGATACTGCTGGACCAGTTTCTTGCACAGACCGGATGTAATTGTCAGGTTATCAATCTTGGAGCTGGCTTTGATTCTCTCTTCTGGCTCTTAAAGGTACATGTAACTCTAACAACACAGTTTATTGAATGGCTTATCAGGAAAAATAAATTTAAAATTTAAGCTTTTAGATATCAGTATTCAGTACTTATACAAGTATTTTGATGTAATTTAGTCTTTCTCATTCTATTTTTGCTTTATATTGTGTCCAATTTATCATGGTAGATGTACTGAGTCTTGAAATCATGATCTAGAAACTTAATTACAAACTTTTCTGATGTGTTGACATTGTTTGAATAACTGTTCTGGATCTCTTTTCCAAGTAAAGGAGGAGGGTATAGCACCAAAGCTATTTGTTGAGATAGATTTTGGAAATGTGACCAGCAGAAAGTGCTACAACATAAGGCAAGTTTCTAAATCCATCATTTTCTTACTCTTATGGCAGTCAATTGGCTGGCTTGTCATATCATGCTTAATCTTTGTTGTTGGGCGATCTGAAGCTACATGCGGCCCTATGCCCTACTGGGGGCAATAAGGACTGATGATGATGATGATCTGAAGCTACACATAGGGAAAGCCAGGCAACTTCTCAAGCAAGCTGTGGGCAAATGAACAAAAGGAATTATACAGCACTGGTACAAATGATGTTCTCTTATCTGGTATAAGATATGACTCGTACTGTGCTAAGAGACACATCTTCCAAGAAGTACATGAGATATGAACTTGCTTTGAACAACCACAGGCAAGAGGAAGTTTTGATACAGGAACATAAATTTCAGTCTGTTATTCACTTGATAAACAATTATGTACAGTTTAATGCATTTTGTGTAATTAATACTATATGAAATGTTATTTACATCTACATGGACCATTTATAACTTCATTTACCTGAAGGAATCCAGAATGTATTTATTGATGTCAGGATCTTTTTTCTCAAGGGCCAGGAGGAAACTCCAAGAGGTATTTTCTCAAGATGATGGACTGAACATTGGTATGTTGTGTTATATATTTAATCTTTGCACAAAAGGTACAGTTCACTCTCAGTTACAATGCATATACATTGAGGTTGAAGTCTCCATCACTTTCTTTATTTGTTATATTACCGTATGTTTAAGCCAAGGGCTGTTGTGTTAATGTTTTTTAATTATTTTAATTGATGAATTATTAACTATTTTTATTAACTATGGGTGCAGTCTTTATGGAAAAATCTCAAACCTTACTTACTAAGGCAGAGAGATTTTCCTGTAATGATTGAATGATCGAGGTTAATAAGTTGCTTATTATATGGCTTTTGCTTTGTTTTTGTAGGTCTGTAATCAACCTGTAGGTATTAAGGAAGAATAATGCCCTAGAATTAGTCAATCAGAGTGTCTTAACAGATACATGTACATACAAAAGCCCTATAATAATAATATTTATTAAAATTAATTTAATTATTTTTTTCATTTTAAAATTACTTTATTAATTAATCTATTGAAATAAGTATAGATACAACTGTATATTACTTAATTAGTTGAGTGGACACCGTAAACTCAAGATGTTGCTCAGCTCCTCTCACACTTTTAACCCAGAGTGCATGTTAATAATTAACAATAATTTACTGAATGCGAAGTGAATATTCACCAATATTCATGGAGTGATTACAAAAATAGCCAAACAAGGATCAAGTGAAAAAGTTACATCACAGGGTTTAATACATTACATGATCAAAGTGGCAAGTGTTTTTTTGCACCTTTTAAATCTTTCTGCCTCTAAGAAAGAGCCAAAAAGAGGCTAAAATTGTCTCAAAGTCAGTGGTAAATTTGGTTTGTCATTGAAACCATTCTGGTAGCGAAATAAAGTAAACAAATAAAGTGTTGCAAAAACTTAATGGTTGATTCACTCTTGCATATCGACGTAAGTGACATTTTTTACAGTGTTTTGATTTATCTTTTTAAGTGTAGTTTTATCCTTTAGTGCTTAAATTACTTAATTATTATTGTTAAATTTAGTTTATGTAGAAATACATATATTTAGTATTTATTTTAATATTGTACTGCTCTTTTGATCATTGTACACATGAAAAGTGCAAAGTTTATAAATAAATTATATTATAAATTATTATTATTACAATAATAAATAAATTATGTTACAAACGTTTGTCATTGCAACACAAGTCATGTACATATGTATAACCTGTATAGTGTAGTAAATGTGTGAGCATGAATTCTTATTGAACTCCAGTTGGAAATGAAGCTCACTCTAAACACTACCATCTGTTGGCTGTTGACCTGAGGGAAATAGGTGCACTTGAAAGTAAATTAGAAGAAATTGGAGTTGATAAAAGGTAATTACCACACACTCAGACAAAATGGCTCTTTCCTAGTTTTTAGCAGCCTGTTAAGTAAAGTTGTTTTGTGAACTTATGCACTGGAAGGAAATGATGTTCTTTAGTATTAAACATGGTGGAAATCAAAGGTGTTTAAAATAAATGACAATTACTTGGAGTCTTCACTTGAATTTATATTGTGCAGTTTCTATGACAAGATGATATGAACTCTGCATAAAATACAAATTATTGTTCTGAACTTGCCAATTAATGATTAGTTCAAGTTTAGTTGAAGTTTCAAGTTCAAGTTCAAGTTTATTAGGAAAATAGACAAAATACAAAATATGATGTACCACTGCTTGCAGTTAGCTACAGCTATTCGAGGTGAGGAGTGGCTCGACGCATTAAATTAAATATTATATAACACTAAGTAGAATAATTACAATTACAATACAATTGCAATACAAAAGAGAATTAATTATTATCATATTAAGTAGAATAATTACAATTACAATACTAAGTAGAATTAATTACTTACTAAATAAAATGTGGCTTTTGGTATGTATTTGCAGCCTTCCAACAGTGTTTATTACAGAGTGTGTACTGGTTTATATGGAACCTCAACATTCAGCAGCTATTGTAAATTGGGCTGGAGCGAATTTTAAAACTGCTATTTTTATAAACTATGAACAAGTAAGTAAATGATAAAATCTATTTGAATAAATTAGTATAAATTAAGTTACATTGTTTTTAAAGTGTTCAAGATGCAATCTGAGTCCTATAAAGCTACATTAAAATTCTCACTCTTGAGATTAAGCTGCTTACCAACAAAGTTTTTGCAATTAGATTTTATGATTATTCAAGTGGGAATTGGGTAGGGAAAACCCCAAACAAAAACAAAGACATTGTTTTTATAACATAAGTCATGTAGCAATCTCCTCCCTTGTAATAACGACACCTCTACAATGTAAATCAATGTTTTTCGCCATCAGTTTAGGTCTTTATATCGGGTGCTGGGATTATGGGAATAGAGGGAAGGAAGAGAGTGGTTTATCTTATTACCAGAAGTGAGGAAATGTGTTTGAGTGGTTAGAGCATCGGATTTGAAATCTGTAGGTTGCAGGTTCAAATCCCATTCTGACCGCTAGCTGATGTTTTTCTTGGAAGCTCCAAGTTCAACTTCTTGGCTATGCTTGTAAATAGCCAACTGGTCTGCCTCCTGCCAGTTGGGATTCTTAACCTAGTTATGTTTATTTGAATATTAATTTGTCCTTGTTTGTTTGCATTGGTCGTGAAAAGCCCCGGTGGGGAGTGGCCAATTATGTTTATTTATTTATTTATTTAAGTGATTTTATATTGCAAAATTAGGCCCCATTTACATGGGTCCTGACAAATTTTTGCACAAACAAAAGCTTACATAGTGACACCTTGCACTTACATAAGACCAACGGAACTGGATGAACTTTTGAACGGCTAAGTGTGCAAGTTTGGGACCATCTTTTTTCAAGTCCCTAACCTTGCACACTTAGCCGTTCAAAAATTTGTCCAGTTCCTCCGGTTCCGTGTAAACGCAAAGTGCAACCATGTTAGTTTTATTTTGTTTGGACCCCTCCCTGTAAACGGGGCCTTAGCGATCCCTAGCTGGTGTGGTTTACAACATGACATTTAGAATGTTTTGGTTGATTGGTGCTCATTATTATATCTCTAAGTTAGTACGCGCGCTGTGATTGGTACATTTAGCGGGCCGTACTCCCCGCGCGGCCCGCTAAAATAGCTCTTATCGCAGTTATCAGCGGTTTGACATACAAACGAGGCGAAAGGGTCTACTCTGCTTTGTATTGCCCCTTCCGCCTCGTTCGCGTGCCTTTTTAAACAAAGGAATATTTGACAGCAGGCTGAACTCCGATAGCAGCTATTTAAAGTTGTTTGTGTTGCCAAACTGTTGCGGGATTTATTGCCAAAATTTCTTAACTTATTTAGCATGTAAAGGTTTAAAACTTTCTTTTACTCTAAATTGTGTGCTAAAGCGTGGTAACGACTTAAAAACAAAAATTTGAAGCTGTTCCTCATGGATAAAAATTGTTCCCGAACTCGTCAGACACAATAGAGATATAATAAATATCTTACTAACCTCGTCTTCTCGGTCCGTACTGTAAGTTACGGATCCTCGTTTTTTCCCCTACGTTTTATGGCCCGCGCGCTTCGCGCTTGGGCCGTAAATCGAAGAGGAAAAAACTCGGTCCGTAACTTACGGTACGGACCTCGAACTCGGTTAGTAAGAGGTATTTATTTGGCTGTGATCAATTTTCAGGTGAACATGCAGGACAGATTTGGTCAAGTTATGATCCAGAATCTTAGGGTACAGTGTACATGAACATATGAGTTGTGATTTTGAATTTGTTGGACATGCGGCTGCTACAAGAACTTGGTCACACTATTTTTAATTACAATCCATCAAATATTTTTGCTCGCACATGATTGCTCTAAACATGTCCCATGACTGGATATTCCCCAGCTAAAACTAGGGATTAGCGTGCTGTCAAAGTTGGTCAAAGTCCAGCTTTCCACGCACAGGAAGAGAAGCTATGACTGGCTAACTGCCAGCGAACGGAAATGACTTTTCCGTTGAGCAGACGATAGTCGGGAGGAACACATGACAAGCCCTAACTGAGCATCTGCGTGGGAGGCTATCATGACAATGACCTGAACCTGGGCTCAGCCCTCTCCATAGCCCTACCTGCTAACAAATTACATGTGTAGGCTTTATGTCTCCTGTGCTCTTGGGTTCATTTCTGTCAACATTTTCTAAAGCTTTCCTTTGAATTTTCTACCATCATAGACCTTTTTAGCTTGGGTGGTTTATTGTCCCATTTGAGACCTTCTGATGATACTCTTGAGAATTCTTGCTTTCAGTAACCACGTGTGTGTGTATGGATGAATAAATTTTATAGACGGATAAAAGAACAATTCTCCAGAGAATATCACGCGATCTGTAATAGGCAAACAAACTGTCCAAGCTAAAAACGTTTATTATTATTTCATTTGAGCTTAAATTAGATTGTATCAAGTGGCAGAGATCTAAACATCAAAGAAGAGACATAGTATGCTGGGTTTATCATTTGCAGAGTAGAAACTGTGAACTTCTTGGAGCCTACGCTTGTCCTGACCTTGAATCACATGTGAGTACCTCCCCCCCCCCTCCTCCTTCAGAGAAAGTCAAGAAGTCTAATTGTTTTAGTGTACACTAAAAGAATGCAGTCCAAAACCTTATATTTTATGTATTTTCAAGCTAAAAATCAAGAACAACTTTCGCATTTCAATAGCAACACTTGTAATTGGAGGATCTTGTTTCTCTCAGTAACAATAATAATCTTTATTGAGGAGATCAATTTCGCTGATAAGTGATTTACAAAAGAGTCCTCAAAAAGTAAAATAGAACAAAAAGGAAAAAGATAGACTAAAAAGTAGACGAAAGACTACTTACATTTCTTAACGCTCTTTTAAAACTAGCTAATGACGGACTTTGTCCGATTGAAAGGTGTAATTCCAATTGTTTGAGGCAAAATTTGTCAAGATCAATGTCCCCAATTCCTACTAGATGCACTCTTACGGATATTGTTTTGAATCAAAATACAAGGAAAACCAATGACACCAGTGCGATTTAAGTTTTATGAAGGTCGTGCGAGTTGTTTTCATGCATTGAAGCTGAAATTTCTTTTAGCAATCAGTTTTTAGTGTCATCTATACGACCAGCCACGTGTTTATAATAAAACAGTTGCACAGCTATACACATTCGGTATCGGCCATTCACAGTCTAAATTAAATTATTACAATGTACGTGGAATTGT
>CM042751.1:31459603-31462103 GCA_022496165.2 Catalaphyllia jardinei
TGCGTGTGGTTTTAACCAATCAGAAAAGGTGAAATATTTTGAAAGCACTCCGGTTATTCGAAGACAATGGAGAAACGAAACACTCACTAGTGACTCTTGGTGCCGGGTTTTTTATATTTCTCTCGTGTTCTCAGATGGCTGTTACCTCATGAGTCGTGAGTGTATTTCACAATAGTAGTAGTATAAAGTAGTGCTTATTTGAGTACCGTGTCCCATAAATCGGCGAATGTGTGAGAAGTTTTTCTTCTTTACATTAAAAGTTTGTGTCTTTGTGTTCCAGGTCTGTCAAACATTGCTTTCTGACGGAAATCTAACAGAAGAACGTTGTGGCCTCCAATGACTACCTGAGTGTACAGACTTCCTACTAACATTCAAACCCTTGAATATCATGACTATTTTTCTGCTTCTCTTTTCTCCGGTGTTTCTACTGATTTTATAATTATTGTAAACACGCCTGTTGACATATTTTTGGGCTATGCTTAAATGCGCGGGAACCTTGAGAATATGACTGGGAGAAGCTCAAATTTTCGGGATAACCGTTTTCTTCTCGATTGTTCGTTCAATTTCCTACTGCTTATATATCTCATGCAGCGAGAACATACACGCTACATGTATTTCTTTGTAAGATAGCGATTGCAACAGGACAAGGGCTTTTGTTGTATGTCGTGTGATGTAAAAGCTTCGTGTGGTTGCGGTGCACTTGGTTGGATGCATGGCGAACATAAAGCCCCGGTCAAACGATCGCAACATCTTAACACAACATATTGCAACATGGTTGGCCCAGCATTTGCAATCTGCGGCCAAACAATAGCAACATTTGAACGCAACAGATCGCAACATTGTTGGGCGCAACATGCTGCACGCGTTTGGCAACCCTTTTGCAACGAGTTGGTGAGTTGAAAATCGAACCAGTGCGCATGCCCAGGCGCAACACTGTTGCATGAACCTGGCCAAACGACAATTGTGGATGTTGCATGAAAAATTTGACCATTTTCAAATTTGAGCCAACAACACCCAACATATCGCAACATGCCGCAACACGTCGCAACAGGGTTGCCAAACGCACGCAACATGTTGCACCCAACAAAGTTGCGATATGTTGCGTTGAAATATTGCGATCGTTTGGGCGGGGCTTAATGTTTTATAGTTGATTCCCGTAATTGTGCAAACTTATTTGTACAAAAAAAACCCCCAAACGTTTGGATCTTGGTATTTCATCAGCGGGCTACGTTGAGCGGTACTGAATAATGAGAGCAAGCGTGATTTTCCTTTAAGATTTTACTATTTCACACTAGGTGATATCGGTGTAATTACTTCCAGTATTCAATGTTGGTCTGATGGTAAAGTTTCAATTAAATCACCGAGCCGGCCAAACGATCACAATATTTCAACGCAAGTTATGGCTACATTGTTGGGCGCAACATGTTGCGCGCGTTTGGCTGGCACCCTGTTGCGATGTGTTGCGACGTGTAGGGTGTTGTTGGCTTAAATTTGAAACTGTTCAAATTTTTCATCCAACTTGTGATGTAGTCATTAAGCCTGGTTCGTGCAACAATGTTGCACCCAGGCATGCTCACTAGTTCGATTCTCAATACCCAACATGTCGCAACATGGTGCCCAGACGCGCGAAACGTGTTGCGCCCAACAATGTTGCGATATGTTGTGTTATGTTGCGATCGTGTGGCCGGGGCTTAATATAATTAATATGACGTTCAGTTTGGTTGGTTGGACTTGATGATAATTAAGTGTGGGAAATAAGCATAACGTCTTGATTTGTTATGTAGAGTTGTTGAAGGCGCAGTTTAGAGGAAACGAGGACGATTTATACAGCTTTTATAAAGGTATTATTTATACAGTGAATAACCCCGACATCTGAAAATCCTTCAAAATCCATGTAATTATCGGAGGTAAAATGCCGCGGACTAGAACAATACTGAATAACATTAGTTGTCTTAGGCACTTGATCACTCATCAGCAGTCTTGTATGGATTCAAACAGCTATAAATGTCAAGACGAAATGTCAAACCGTCGTAATCAAAGGGTCCTTAGGGCTATCTCGTGAAATTCCTTTTTAACCTAAAGTTGTAGTGGTGGAACGATTTCACTCCTACACTTCTTCACTCCTTCAATTTAAGAATTGTCTCTAACACAGTTTGTCAAAGGATTCCCCACTGATTGACGTAAACCAAGCATCTGCTCGCAATAACTATTATAGTTACTATGGTTACAGATTGTCGTACGTTTCCTTCAGTGTGCGTGGTGCACTTATAAACATGGCATCTTTATAGCATTGTTTTCTGTTCTCTCCACGTCTTTTATTTAACAAATAAAGAAGCCTAAGCCGTGCATTTTCCTGTGATAAAACATGACGGGCATTTGAGACACGAGGTTCTCGAGTGTTCTAAAACGTCCGGAGTGTTTTCTTATTTAAGCAATAGACCACAAGTTTCTGTGGGTTATAAGCTGATAAACCACGCGGGATGTTGGTAGAACACGAGAA
>CM042751.1:31465994-31468494 GCA_022496165.2 Catalaphyllia jardinei
AAGAAATAAAAAACAGTTTCCACATTCATCGGCTGAGAAATTAATGCCCTGGAAATCATTTCATTCAACATATATATGAAAAATTGCAAGGAAAAACAGGACCAGAAGTTGGTCGCTATATAATGCTTGATCAATCATATCTTAATTTCCGATAAGAAATTGTTTTTTTTAATCCAGCTGCTCGTAGAATCTACACGACATCGTGTAGAAAAAAAAAAGAAGAAAGAAATATGTTATGATAACATTCACCAAAGGAGTAACGTGAAGAAAGATTTAAAAATGTTGAATTTATTACTGCACCTGCCTGTAAAATTAAGTTAGTTGTGACTGCGATGCTAGTGGCACAAAACGGAGTCGAGTTTGTAATAGTCGTTCTCGACTTTTAGACTAACGCCTAAATAAAAGCAAGATTCGCCCAAGTATAAAACAACCAGTTTGTATATTTGACATGGTGAATATACGCTATTTCGAGAATTCAGTGCTTCATCATTCCCCATATTCTGAGAAACAAAGTTTCGCACGTTTGTATTTTGCTGAAAAAAATTAAAAATCAAATGTTAAATAATTTAGCAGCCATGGGGTTTTTAATTGAAAAAACTCAAGATAAAGAAGTGGTAAAAGAAAGCCGAGGTACAACCACATGTGGTTGTGCTATGCATATAAATTATAAATAAACTTGTCTTGCAAAAAGAAATTCAACTCGCTTTACTGTATACAAAAACGCAAACAGTTTGATGTCTGCTGTTTTTCAGAGTTAAGACTCAAAGATGTACGCTCCAATCTCCAAGTATACCTAAGGGTTAAGGTGACTCGTCGAAAATATCTTGAAATTATTGATGGCTGGTCATTATTGGCTGGTTCAGTTGACCCTAGTGACTCTCAATATTCTCCTGGTAATCGTGTTTGTGCTGGCAAACAGAGACTATTGTGGAAGCGTTTTTGAAACTCAAGTTGGTAGGTATCATAACTCCTGATTTTGTGAACTGTTTTCACTGAATAAGGGGTAAAGCTGCTCCACGCAAACTGTTTCTCCTGTCCGGTTATTTCTTGTTTTTTTTCCAATGATAATAACTTAATGTAATTTTCATTCAGATCATGCCTTTTTTGGTCACGTCATGGACAAGTCTGTTGTTGTTCGGATGAATCTGAAAGCTAAAATGCATCGCAAATATGGGTTGCAAGTCGTTTAATATTCATTCTGGTGGCAATAATTCAAACCACGTTTGTGAGTTAAACAACAAAACCCGACAGATGAAACCAGATGACTTTAAATGGCTGAAAGGTTCCAAATACTACGGCTCTATTGAGGCAAGTTACACTTTTTGACTTTTTTTGAACTTATTATATATATATATATATTATATATATATTATATTATATATATGAAGTCAATAGAAAACGTGGTCCGGAGATAAACCTCCCTCTTAGAAAGAATAAAGAATAAAAGCCCAAACGTTTACGTCTTAAAAATGTAATTTCTCTTTCGCAATTTTTAAAAGTAGTTTCACGGCTGATCAAGGCAGAAAACCGTGAAGTAAAAAGTATATTATGGTACATATTTTTCTTCCCATTCAGATCATAAACGCGGACCAAACTAAAGCAGTTCAGAATCATAAAATGACTTCCCCGAGTAGCTTGGATCATGTGTTTTGATTTTTAAAAATTCACGTTCGTAGCTAAGAGATCATGATCTATCTTGACCCAACACAGGTGTCCTGCATCGATGGCTCCAGTGAACAGAATGAGCTCAAACATTCCGGTCAGTGCCACCCAGAATACGAAGGAAAACGATGCCAGATGCGTGAGTGCTATTGAATAGTCGCTCATCATGAAACGCGATTATATATTCGGGGGAGGTGCGGGGAAAGCTTGGACAACTGCTAACTCCGAGCAAGACTTGTTCGACAAATTTTCTTTTTCTCGATCCGAGAGTTCAAGATTCCTTTTCAAGGCTCGATTGGCACATTTTCCGCGTTTTTGCTGCGCAGGATTTTTTGGATTATCACGCAGGGCGCCTTCCTTCCATTTGTACTCCCACAATATTAAGAGACATTTTAATTAAAAAAGTAAAGTTTTCAAAATTAAGCTTCTAATGGGAAAAACGATTTTCCATTGCAGGTAAACGAGATCAGTGGTATTTTCATCACTATTCCCATTCTTGTAAGAGCATCCTGGACGCTGGGGAGTCCAAAGGTGACGAGGAGTACTGGATTGACCCTGAAAAGAATAGAAACCCTTTGTTAGTGTACTGTGACTGATGGAGGTTAGTGAACTAGTGGGCCCATAACCGAGGGCTTGAGCGAATTTGTAATTAGTCTTGGCAGCACGTGTGGCTTCGCAAAACAGCTGTGTTTATTCAGTTAGCTCTCCAAAGCTTTCATCAGGTATACCGGCTCAGTTATACAATTTCACAAAGCCGTGTGCTCCACAGTATGAGCTTAACAGTTTTGTTACCATGGCAGCCTACTGGAATCTCTCTTCTCTTTGGCGTTCCATTTTG
>CM042751.1:31473494-31492002 GCA_022496165.2 Catalaphyllia jardinei
GTACTCTTTTTTTTTGTTTGCTTAGGAAAAAATGACCAACACAGGTGTCCTGCATCGATGGTCCAACTGATAGAATAAAAAAAGTGCGGACTGCCATCCGGGATACAAAGGAGAACGATACCAAAATCGTGAGTGTAGTCTATTGAAACATAACCACATATGTTACAATCAATCGTGTGAAGGCAATCTTCACTAGTAAAGGTCAGGATTTTAAAGCCTGCCTTGAAAAAGAAAAAGGAAAAATGAACCAGCAGGAGAAGTACTAAGCAGGAAAGAGGCAGCGAAAAGGCTGGGTTCCATTTGATTACTCTAAACCCTGTGATTGCCGCTACTGTCACGATGGACATAAAACGGCGATTGCAATGATCCTAAAGACAATGACCTCGAACAGAAAATGCCCAAACAACAACAACAACAACAGCAACAACAACAAGGCGTCACCTGTGGTGCATCTCAAAAAAAGATACACTTTTGCCTTATTAAACCAACTTGTTACTTGATCATGTCGAGCAAAAGTAAGGTAGCAGTACGCACAAATTGATCATTAAAATGATAAAAAAGCTTCGAGATTGCTTAATTTACTTTAAAAATGTGCGATGTCATGAGAAGTTGAAACATTTCATAGATCCCTCGCGAATCTATACTCTAGAACTTAATTTAGACAATACTGTAACCTTAGTTTCTATCTCTTGCCTTGTTAGTATTTTCTAGTGTTCTTTCATATATTATTGTTAGTCGTTATCTTGTACGGACTACACCATGCTGTTAAAATAGACAGGTAGAACCTACTTTAAGGAACGCATATAAACACCGAAGCATCGATATTAACTGAAGATTTTAACTTTCAGTCAGACGAGGTTGTTTTTCTCATCGGCCGGGACATTCATGCAAGGACATCCGGGAATCAGAAGACTCCAAAGGAGAGGGGGAGTACTGGTGTACAGTGACATGACGGTGGTAAGTTAGGTCCCATCTGGGAACAGTACAAATTTTTGTTTATTTTGCAAAAATCTTTGCGACCACTTCCGTTCTGCAAGTATGCCCCGCTTTTGTTCTTCCCACCAAACCGGTCAAACCGGATCAAACTTTCAAGGCGCCGTCGTCCTGCCTCGAAGCAGAGCAAATTTTTGCCATGCCTTGAAACTGCCAGATTTTATAAGTTGCAGTCGTTAATCTGACTGTTTTTGTCACGCAATCCAGTAAGTTTAATCTTGCCTTTTAGAGTCGATACATTCAATGTCATTGACATTTGTGGTTATCAAATATTTTGGTGTTTTTAAGACAAAATTTGTCAACATTTTTGAATTTTTATTGTAACGCTTGCTGACGGAGGGACAACTACAATTGAAGAGTTATTGGAGCTTCGAGTCCGCCATATATAATCACTTTGAAATTTGCAAATTAGTAGCAGACATGAAATATAACTTTGAGATACAAACACACAGCTTTAAGTTTGCAAACAGGCATGTTTCGGATGATCAACATCCATCTCAGTTGCTCCGGAATACAAATGAACGGCTAGTCTATGCGATATATAGAGGATGATACTTGAGTGCGTGTAGATTTGGAATTTCTCTCCGAGTGTTCAACCAGAATATTGGTAAGATCCTTAAAAATGTCGTGGAAGCCGATCCAGGTGTTATTTTTAAATGTCCTGTCTATCATCGTTGGTATCAACCCTAATATGCAGGGAAAAGGTGCAAACTAAGAAAGTTGGTGAGGCCTGTGTAAGTGTTTTTCTCAGAGAAAATAAAGGAGGCCTTAACATCGATTGGAAATCCACTTAAACAAAGTTTTCGGTTTTTCTCAGGACATCATGCCAGAAAATACCGGCGAAGTTCCCATTTCTCGAGGGAAAACAAATTAGAAATCCTCAGACACCAACTTAGCGATGAGATAGACTGCACTCTATGACAAGTACAGAAAGTTGAAGACCGGTTTTGTTTATTTTTAGGAGGCTGGCTTGTGATCTACAACATTATGATTGACAGCTCATCTCCTCCCACTACCTTGAGTATTGAGTCATCATACCGCGGTATCAACCATTATAACAACAGTAACATGGTTCTATCAACTAGCGCCTTGAAAGAGCTGAGAACACACTTGTCCTTCACTCAGTTGAGATCCCACTGCAATAAACAGCTTGTACGTACGTTCCATGCGACCCCAGTTACTAACAGTTCGGGTGAAGCTGTAGTGCAGTTCTTCAGTCGTCAGACGGAGGCTATGTCCTTCTCCTGTGGATCGTTTGTAACACTGACTGGAGACAACTCACTCCTCGCAGGGGATTGTGCCAATTGGGGAAAAGATGGTACCTATAAAGTTGGCAAATGGGGGCATGAAGGAGAACGAGAGTTGTATAAATTTCAAGCGTTCGTTGGGTTCAAGTATCATTGGGCCACTAATCCTTCTTGGGACAGATGGGATTGTGATGACGGGGACCACCTTGGCCGTTATGTATGAACTGGAGACTTTTGGAAAATTTACGTCCGTTAATCACTTAACGATAAAAAAGAACTGTGAACATTATTTCTCCATCCCTATTTTATCATAGGTTTATTTATAGTTTAATAGACCGTATTCACGTACGTCATCAAATTCTAAAAAGGTACGAAAGTTCTTATTCTCATGAGGCACAGCTGGATCTAAATTTATAACTGTTTACAACGTTTCAGTTCAATAGCGTGCTTCGTTTCGAAACAACCGCGTTTTGAATTTCAATTTTGAGTTATGGCAGTGCGTGACATGAATCTTTGATCGCGTTTATCGAAAAATATACGCTTATCTCATGATTTTTTTAGCCTTTTTAGGAGTCACAGAATTAGGGAAGGTGCTTTTGTAAGTGTCTTTTTGGTTCAGCTCAGATTATCAGTCTACTAGATAGCCAAAGTAAGTTCTAGACGTTTACGCTATTATTCGGCCTTCATATTCACGGGAGGTACACCAACATAGCGGCTCCTTACTGGGCTCTGTAACTTGAGTTATTATCTAATTACAATAGATTCCATGTTGTCTTGCGTTTGTTCAGTAATAGATCACAGATGACGTCAAAATGTGATAGGGACAAAAAAGTGGGTCATGAGCAGTTATATGTCACTGGTGTTCTTACCATATTTTGACGTCTTCTGTGTTCTATTACTGAACAGACGCACTACATCATGGAATATTTTTTCAATGGCCAACCATTCAATCAATCAGTTGCCCAATGAAGCCTGTAGCGACTTTTAATCAATTTTTATCGTAACGTTTCGATTTCATTGTTAAGTACACATTGGGTGTACACATTGATGAAAATCTTGCTCAAGAGTGGCATGTCAACGAGCTGTGTAAGAAGGTTGCTTCTGGTATAAGCGCCATTAAACGTACTAGGCATACGGTTCCATATAAGACTCTACTTACCATCAACAATTCATTAGTCCAACCTCATCTCGATTACTGCAGCTCGGTGTGGGGATCCTGTTCTAAGAGTCTTTCTCAGAAATTACAAAAATTACAAAATCATGCTGCACGTGTTATAACTTTTTCAAATTACGATCGCAGTACTGATGAGTTGTTAAGAATGGTAAACTGGGTTAAACTGGACCGTCAACGCCTTGTTGATAAATCTATAATAATGTATAAAAATGTGAATAGAATGGTTCCGGATGATCTTAGTTCGCACTTTGTCTTCCGTTCAGAAATTAACCTATGATTTAAGAGAGAGTAACTCTTCGCTTGCCATTTCACAGCCTCGCACTAATTATTGTAGAAGAAGTCTGTCATACAGCGGTACTGTGCTGTTGAATGGCTTACCTTTGGAATATGCGTCAGTCCCTCTCTCCCACCCCTGGGGACCACAAATTGTATTTCTTGTAGACACAAATTTATAGTGTAGAATTATTTAAATTAACACAGAAGTATCAAAAAGGGAAGGTTATACTGAAAGCACTACTTGTCATCGTTTGTTGAGCTTTGTCACAGGTTTCTAGATTTATTTATGTCACACACCTGGAATAGGTCGTATATTTTCCAGATCTTTTCCAGATCCTACGTTCACAGGCAGCATTTTCGTTTTCGGTCCTTTGTATCATAATGTTTCATTGTGTAGTATTTTTTGGGGCCGTAGGTATTTTCAGATCCGATATGCTGCTCATTTTTTACATGGTTTGGCCATGATTTTCCTGCGGGACAGTTTGTGTCTGTTCCCAGTTACCTTATCGCGGCAACGACATGATATTCTGGATTTTTCCAATTGTCCCTTGTCACGCGTTTTGCATGTGACATTGGCCAATTGGCAAGGATTTGGATTTGAGTTTCATCTGAGGTCATCACCATCTTAGTGAGTGTATGGATATCAGTCGACCAGCTGATTACTTCATAGCTTGCTACACCGTGCTGATGAGACCCAACAAGGTCGAAACAGCTCTCCACGGTTGCAATTGTTGGCTTTCAGTTTGAACTCTATCATGTCGTTGCCCCGTTAAAGCGTTTTACGTAGTATCAGCCTTGCATAATTGTTCGTATATTTTCCGCTTTAATTCAACAGATGTTTGTAACTGAGGTCCAGAATTGACCAGAATTTCATTTTTTTTTTGGCATTTGGAGCATACTAGCAAATCTATAAACACACAGAATATAAAAAACTTATGGCAGGGCAGCATCCAGTGAAGACATGTAAGTAGGAAGTAAATTTTGATCTAAATGAGCTTTTGCAGGAATATTTCTTCTCAAAGCTGGAGGAAAATATCTTATAAAGATTCTTGTTTTTCGGCCATTTCAATTTCAATAGAAAGAGAAAACAAACAGCGGTTACAAACATAGTAAAGTTTCACATGGTATATTATACTTGACGTTTCGTATGCTACAACATACATCCTCAGAAGTGACGGTTACAAAATATGACTAAATTTAAAAAGACGAAAACAAAAGCGAGGTATTGGTAACTAGCTAGAAAACAATGGAAAAAGAAACTTCATCCGGTGTAAAATAATACAGAAGAAGATTTTCACTACCGAAGTTTTCATTGAGGGCGGGTTTCAAGTCCCGTATTAACAGTGTTTCTTTAATTTTACATTGTAAATCACATTGACCACTTGCTAAAATCTCAAAATGGTCCCATTTGATGTTGTGACCTGTAGAAATCGAATGCTCAGCAACAGCGGAGGCGTGACCAATTTGAGTGAGAGCTTTTTTTCTTGAAACCCTCCCTTAATGAAAACGTCGGTAGTGAAAATCTTCTTCTGGTTCCGTTTACTAGGGCTAACGCACTAAAATTTACACTTCAGAGTTAATTCTCTGTTACATCATTTGTGTTCATAGTGCTACGCGGCACAACATTCATATGTATTTCCCATCCTGGGGATCGTCGTCGATGTCAAAATCCCAACTCTCGTACGCTTTACGAAGTCTAATTCCCCTGAGTTGCCCGGGCCCCCCCCCCCCCCCCATCCTGGGGCAAACCATTGATAGGTGCATTACGTAACTTTTATTTTGTTTTTATACACGGCTTCCTTGTAAGCAGGTTTTCATCATTTCTCTTATTGTACTAGTTGTTAATAATTTTAGTAAGGTAGCTAGATTGATTTCAATAATTTTTAAGTCCTGAAGGAAGTACCGAGTCTAAACAAAGATTTTACCTTTTACCTTACGTTACCTTTTACTGCATGACATTTTGGTTACCTACTATTGCCTCTCACTTAGATCTGTTACCGGAACAAGTTTAACTAATGCCTTCTAGTTCTCATGGAGGCTCTTACCTTTATACTTTTCTCAACACTGCTGACAACACTGACGTGAACTACTACTGCATGTCTGTGGGAGTTATGGGCCTGGCTGAGGACATGACAGTCCTTACAGCGATTCTGATTGGTCAAAACAGATCATACAATCGCCAGTCTCCTTGCCTCACAGTCTGGGTCAATTAGCTATTAATAAAAATGACTTCCGAAGAGGAAGGGTCTATGATCCTGATTTCTATGTTGCTTTGCCCAAGGGTTGCTTTCTGCGAGTTAATTTTACCATATCTGCGAAGTCATTAAAGGTTTAATTGCTCTTCTCCCATTGATGAACGATAGCGAAATAACCCGGAGGGGGTACTCCCTTATTTGGGCTATACGGGGACGTGCCGCTGGATAGGGTATGGTTTTTTGGCCTCGCTGTCCTAAACAGGGTATACAATTTGACTTGCCTCCGTCCTAAACAGGGTATGGCATTACGACCGGTTTAGATGCGTTTTTGTCGTCTTTCTCTACGTCGCGAAGATGTTCTCGAAATCGGTCGCCTAGTCGTCTACCTGTTTCGCCGCTATATAACTTTTTGCAAAGGGTGCAAGTTATACAGTAGATGACATTGGCTGAGGTACAGGTAAAATGATCAGTGATCTTAATGGATCGCTTGGGTCCCGACAATTTCTCAACGTTGCAAATGAAAGGACATGTTTTGCATCGTGCGCGTGCACATTTAAAAGTACCGGGTTGTCGGGACCCAAGCGATTTAAGTACATGCCAGGTATAGCTGATACCTAGAGAACAGCGCTAATAATAAACTAAAATGTTCTTGGGGATAAGCATGGTTCTTGGTAAAATGAAAAATTTTGGCTAACAATTCAAAACACACGCAATTTACCACGACCCATAAACAAGGTGTGATAAGGCAGGAGTATAAAATACTTTCTTCCTTCAGTTATGCCAGAGACGACTTCTCCCAAAAGTTCAGCATTAAAAATTTGTTCACATTGTTTATTCATTTTGTGAACCATATCAGCTATGTTACAGGTGTCTTCGATGTGCCCGAGAAGAAAGAAAAGAGAAATTAATAGTAATAAAGAGAATCATACCTAGTTAGAGAATAGGTCTGTTAGCCAAGCACGTACGCACTAAATGTTCTTGACTGGCCTAACTGAGCTTTGTCAGTCCGTGATACACACAACTGCTGATTTCTCCGAAATTACTGATAAATCTGTGAATTTCAAAATTGTATTCAGTTGTGTGTCTTCTCGTGTCCCCAATTAGTCTTTCTAGGCTAAATAAATTGATACTCAAATAAAGGTTTTACTTCCTTTACTATTGTCCAAGTTCGAGGAGACGTAAGAAGCATAGACCGAGAGTGAATACGTCAATAAACTAAGAAATTAATGCAGGCGAATCTCAATCAACAACCAGTTCTTTTTGAAGGGAAACATACTGAACTTTACTACAACTGCCCCCGCTGTGCACAAAAATCATTGTGCTTACGGTTTAGAGGTTCATATATGTATGTGGTGCACATGTTCACTATTACCAATATTTCATGTGATTTTAATCAGGCAATTTTAATCATTTAAAAATGTTGAGTGTTTTAAGTTCTTATATTTTCTTGAATATATATTGTCACAAGCTTGGTTCGGTTAATATCTGTTACATGCAGGCGTTTGCATTGCTTTATGTACCCTAGGCAATTATTTTGCAAGCAGAGTCAGTTGCGACGTTATTTCAGTTAACGCAAGTAGATTTTCCAAGAATCTCCGGATGACAAAGGCAAATAGCCGCTAGCAGTTTGGTCATCACATAACCAAACTCCGGGTGTGATCTTCCAGTGATAAAGACCAGCAACGAACGCAGTGTGATCGTACATACGTGTCTCACCTCCTACGCTAACGTACCCCCATTTCCCAACAAATTGCGATACTCCATCATTTCCCCACTGGCTACACTGTTTGGCCAGGTAAGAATTGTCATCTTTCATTCTAACAAACGAGCTGCACGAGTAGGGCAGTGTATCAGTCTGACCGCTGAAATACTGGACTACAGCTTCACCAGTGCTGTTAGGGTCCGTGGTCACGTGGAACGTTCGACCCTGTTGTTTGCTGCAGTGGAATCTAAGTTGAGTGAATGACAAGTGTGTTCTCAGCTCCTTCATGGCGCTGGTTGTGATACCCATTCTGTTGTTGTGATAGTGGCTTATCCCTCTGTATGATGTCTCAGTGGTCAATACTGGGGGATTAGCAGGACTGTTGATCACAAAGTTGGCAATAAGAAGCCAACCACCTAGAATTGAGTGAAAACGAAGACAATTACTTGCCAGTTGTAAATGCAAATGTAAAATATGATGTTCAGGCGAAGGCTTTTGAGACAATACCGTAACAAGCGTCCCCAGTGTCCTACGTCATACCGGCATGACCTTAAAATCATGTCTCTTTCTCTCTTACCTATATCAGCCATACATAAGACACGTAATCTGTCGTTTAGAATTTTTAAGCATTGTGCAAGAGTGAAACTACATTAGTGGAACTATCGGTTGAATTTACAGGAAGCTGTTAGTGTTTTCAAATAAATCTTTGATTGTTTCTAATAATAATAATAATAATAATAATAATGGTAATAATAATAATAGTAATAATAATAATAGTAGTAATAATATAATAATAATTAATATAATAATAATAATCGTCATCTCCATCATCATCATCATCATCATCATCATCACCTCCGTCAGTTGTCATGTCACAGTAAACTTGCAGAGGGTTTCCATTGTTCTCTGGATCGATCCAATATTTCTCATCTCCTCTAGAGTCTCCTGAGTCCAGGATTTGTTTACAAGAGAGTCCAGGACTTGAGGAAAAATATCCAAATTTCTCTGGAAATATTGCAAAGCAAGAGATATGTTTTGACATGATCGAAAAAGATAAAGGAAGGATTGAAAGGAACTTTGTGGGCCAAGAGAAATATTGAAATTAGTACTAGCGCAGCGATCGTAGGTACAGAATATTTTCGCTGCGCCTTGCAGGAATGCTTAGATAACCGAAAGTCAATGATAACAGCAAAAATCTATCACCAAAAGTACAATGAATATACTGACTGATTCAGTTAAATAATGACCATGGATGAAATATGATCTGAATACGAAAATGCACTGTAAAACACGTTCACTAAAAACCCAAGAAATCTTAATAGTAAGCGTAGATCTTAACGATTTTCTTTTTTCTTTTACTCTTTCTTCTTTAGGTTTACAGTAGGGCCTCAACGTGTTTCGTGTTCGAATTACACATATTACAAAGTTTGAAGAACTCGCAAGTACAAAATGGACGAACTAGTATAGTCTCGCTGCTATTTGTGGTTCGGTCATTTTCTTGGTCATTTTCTTCTTGTCTTCTTCGCTCGTCGCGTGAAAAAGAAACAATTGTGTCACTGGGGCTTTTAATAGACTGTTTTCAGGCTCTCTATCTACCTACGCGAAAGAAGAAGAGAGCGAGGGTGCCGGGGGGGGGGGGTGGGTGGGGTTTGCCAGCGATACGAGCAAGAAGAATAGAGAGGCTGTAGACATCTCTGGTAAAAAGCGATCTTTTTAGGCTCCTCCCCCTGTTATTACGGCCTCGTTACCAACAGCTCCACCACGTGACCATTTAAGGATGTCGGACCAACAAAATTTGAGCGCTAAATTACTTAAATGTATCAGTTTGCAAACAACAACACAAACTCTTGTTTGTGTGTAGAGAATGTCATCTCAGACGACTTCTTCAACTCCAAGAAAAGGTGCTAAAAGGCGGACAAAGCCAAAATAAAGCAGTCCTTCTGGGTTTTTTAGGATATGCGCTAGCTCCTTTGATATTCTCGGAGAATCTATTCCGAAGGTGTTACACGCTGTGGGTAATCTTCATTCTGTAACATATTTTGCAATTTTGCATCCAAAAAGTCATCCCTTGTCTTCCAAAAACAAGCTTGTATTCGCTTCGCCAATCAGCAGAAGCACGTTAATTCTTTCAATCAATGAGAATTTTCCGTTTCTGGAAAAACGGGGAATTCCCTTTTTTCTAAAGATGTCTACAGCCCGTCTATATTTCTCGGTCCCCACCCCCTACTCAGTCAAGTCTTCCGTTTTGCACTGGCGTCCAGTTCTCTCGCAGTTCCCTCCGCGCGTTTAACGAGCGAATAAAAAATACGGTAAGGGAAATAGAGGGCTGTGAACAGTCTAAAGAAGCTACGTCACGATTTGCCCATCTTGAGAATTTAAAACGGAAATTTTCAAATTTTTGTATTTTAATGATGTCAAATTTTAATAAGCATGGAAATACGCAACGTTTGGTAAAATTTTAAAAGATCTGTATTTAGGGTTCAGAGCCATCTCGAAGTTTGAATATTTAAGGTGGCTCTAAACCCTATGTACAGGATTTTTTTAAACTTTGCCAAAAGTCTCTAGCAGGTCATACTGCTGCTATGGTAACCTACTGTATCACAAACATGATAACAACGTGTTCACCAAAGATTGGACAAGTTTTTTTTATAAAATGATTTTAGTATGAAGTGTGCTGTAATTGTGCGAAGTTTGGTGTTTACGAATGCATTATTAGAATTTTAGTCAGCCAATCCTACTTACGAATCTGGCAGCTCTTTCCTTTGAAGCCTGGATGACATTGACAGACTTCTGTAGCACTGCAAATATTTTCCAAACAAGAAACCTAAGAATGAAAAAAACCCAAGGATTATGTGATAATTTAAGCATGGTAAAAATACACACGTTAAATAAATGCTACTTATCGTTTGGCTTTCTTCTGCAAACTCGCTCTGTATTTTACACAAACACTAAACTAACTTTATAGTTTTAGCTGGCTCTCAGATTTTGCACAGACCCGAGCAAAACTGTGCGCGTAGTTTGTAGATACAGACAGACGCTTTTTTACTTGTAGACGAAAACAGAGAGCCGGTTTGGATTGCTGATGGATGATTGATAGTGTTCTACTGTGACTAATAAAAAAAATGCTACACATACTGATAGCAACAATAACAGAGAGCAGGAAACAAAACAACAAAAAATAGAAACGAAAAAACAGAAATTAATAACAAACACGTTCCACTTTAGTTCCTTCAATGACATGAATTTCCAACTTACTTCACGGAACCTGTTTTATTAACCGAAAGTATGTACAAAGTATTGCGCGTTGCCATTTGGTTGGCCCATAAGGCTTATTAGGACTTTATTATATGGTTCCATCTCACAAGGACTAGGAACTACCAAATTTGCTGAAATCGATATTGGAAGCGGTCCAAATTTTCCCATCTAAACTGGCATCTAGACCGGCATTGTTCTGCAGTAGTTCTGTATCGGAGAATCTTGACCTAAAGACCATGGTACAGACTGATTCTCCTTTACAAACCTGTTCCTCGGTTAATAAGAGCTAAATATTAAATCTAGGAAAAGGATATAACAACGCACTGCCTGGGCTGCCTCTCATTCCCAGATTTTGGAGTTGGCGAAATACTTAATTAATCGTACGTACAGGTTCTGTTTACAATACACGTACCTCAACGGAGCCATAGTAAGTGAATCCAGGCTTCCATCTGAAATCTTGTGGTTCCGAGGTTCGCGAATTGTTGTTTAACTCGCACAGCTGTTTGGCACTTTTCCCCTTGATCTGAATGTTGTATGATTGGCAGGTTTCATTTGTCATGCATCTTGTGGCACACTCTGAGTCGTCGTAAACTTCAAATGTTTCAAACGTGTGACCAAATAAGGCATAATCTACGAGATGACGCCACAATTAAAAGTTGCGGCTAACGAGGCATCATTATTTTACATGAAATAATTGTGTCACCTGCATGCAGTCATTCGATAAAAACAGAAATTGTAAACCACTTTCACTGAACATCTCAACTGTACTGAAGTTTTACTAGTTTCAAGGACAGGACTAAATAAGGTTTTCACAGAACTTGGAAGGCAGTGCTGTTGACGAGAGGGCCCATTGTCACGTGTCTTGAATTAAAAAGCAATTTTAAGACAACGAAGCCACGAAAAACTTAGAACAACAAAAGTCAGATTTGAGAATTAAAACCTTTTTTTTGAAAAAAATTAGGCTCCTATTTTACCAATAATTTCAGAAAGAAGTCGCTTCATTGTGCAATTACTTCTTCCGATCTGAGATGCTTTCAAATTAATTCGAAGCCAAAGGCAAAATATAGTATGCAAACCTTCTCTTAGTTTTCAAGAATCATTTAAGCTTCAAGTTTAAATGATTCTAAAAAGGATATAAAGGATTTTGCTCTTGAATTGAAAATGCGGGCATGGGTTACAGTGTTGCGCTAAACAATTGCGGAGTTTAGTTTTTGCGAATCGAACATTTTTCGCGTTTATTTTTGCCCGAACTAATTCTTGCGATGTAAAGGACTTGGTTTTCCTTTTGGGAAAAGTTTTTTTGCGATTTTCGGGAAGTCGCGATTAATTAAAACATTTTCGCGTTTTTAAAATAAACTGCATTGAATTGACAAGTGGAACATGCGGAGATGTAATACACAGTGACCAGTATTACAAGTACATCGTCTTTTTGTGTGGCTGATGGCAGCAACAAGATTCTTCTTATGATATTTTTATCGGGCGGCAGTAAAACGAGGACTCTGGGTCGAAGTCGGAGTAGGGTCGGAGTATCTTTATTATATATTTTTCTTTTTGTATGCTATTTTTTCTTTCTTTTAACCCCTGCAGATTCTGATTTTTCGCAATTTGCATCAGCTGAGTATCGTTAATATATTTTCGGATATAATGAAATCAGAATTTGGGTTTAATAAAACAAAATAAAAATAGACAAAGAAGAAACTTCAGAAAAGAAAGAAAAAGGAGCAAAAAAGAGACCCCGGCTCCGCGTTTCACTGACACCCGTTTGAATGTATAACTTCGCCAGTAGAATAAACTTTTGCTTATATTTTTATACATATGTGAGTTACTTACCTTCATGACTTTCGAACACACTCGGACAGTTTTGGGAGTACTGTGGCGCAGGATTAAGAAGGCACGACCTCATAAACAGCAGAAGAAATGGAATATAAATGCTTAAAAGCATCGCGTCCTAAGGAAAAACGCACAAGAGGTATAATTTTGACAATTAGAGCGGCTTCATATTAAAACAACTTTGGGTATAGAGACAGAAGACAAACTGTACCGACTGACATTTAAATTGCTTCAAAGAATGTTTTATACTAACTGCAATCAGAAATGCAGGAAGTTCCTATCTGACATTACCTGGTAACTTTAAGCAAATCCTTCTTCTTAAGTTAACCGTTAAGTACCGCCCACTGACACAGACTTTTGTAATAAATTATTAAGCGTTTGAGTTGTAATTTTAAATAATTACTCTTCTCCAACTAATAGCTCATCTTTTCAGTGGATGGTCGGTTTAGAGACATTGCCATCAGTGATCAGCTCTAGTTATAACCGCTTTTTATACCAGGGTAATAAACAAACTAGGTATAGCCCCCTAGCTTTTTCGCCCCCAGGGGTTTTCAATAATGACTGATTTTAATTTGCGCAGTTCATATAAGGAAAACAATGCAGTACTGAAAACTGTGTGCCTTTTCCCTTCCATAATAAATTACCCTACGAGCAGCTGGGTTCTCCTGCGCCAAACAAGAGAAAAGCTACTGCGAGCAACCGCTCGTTCCTTTGAGTTAATCGTGTTAAGTGCCAAGGACGAACAAATTAACTTTGAACTGGTAAAACTAGTTTAAAAGCTGGTTTAGGTTCGCACGCATGCACCCACCAACACAACTGCTGCGTTTAAGCGAACCTACCGTGCAGCGATCAAGGTCCAAGTCCGCACTGCAAAAATCTGGGTTAAGATGTTGAAAGACGTTTCATAATTCTTCAAGAATGTGCTGTACATCGCTGGAATTCCTCCTTTATTGCTTTGTGTGCGCTTCCGCTTTAATTTTGATGACCTCCAGTCTCTTGAAGGCGCTCAGTACAAACCTGCTTACGATCGTACTACCCCAGTTAAATTCGTATTAATTGTTTTGAATTGTTTTGGGGGGTTTTTCTTTCAACGAGTAAGAGCTCAGCAATCCATTACGAGAACCAGCGAAAGAAACCTTAAATTTATACTTTTATATTTAGACCTCAAACTAGATATATACAATTCTTCGACGGAGGTTTGGATGGTTCTTTTGTTAGCGCTTTTGGTGAGAAATTTGCATTCTTTTGTACAAACACTTCCAGCGAAAAATTATTCACGGATAAACAAAATTGCCATCAGGCATGACGAACTCGCGCATGCTCGATGGAAAAGCAGACGGTTGCTCGCAGTGGTTTCTCTCGTTTGGCGCAAGAGAAACCAACTGCTCACAGGGTAAAAATACGTCTAATCATATCTTCAGGTGGAAGCAAAATTAAATGAAAAATAGCCAGTTTTCAAGATAATACCTGGCCTTGTCATGTATATTTTCAATATGAGTACTAAATAAGAAAAGGTTGGCTTAGTTAATCCGACTCAATTTGCGTGAAGTAAATAGTCTTTTTTCGTTAATTTGCTCTCAGGTGTGGTTAATATGAATATTTTCCAAAAGAATGTTTTGTATGTAAGAAACTACCAGTGTATCTCCGAAGCTGGTACCGTCTACCACAAAATTAAATTCTGCGATCATTTTTGTAGCACAGGAACTAACTTCTGCGATTGTAAAAAATTGTCTTTTTTTTTCTCCCTGGTTATTGATTTTTTGCCATTTTTAATAAGTCCCGTTTAACATACATGCCATGGACAAGTCAAACGATATTTAGGGAAGCAAACTCACGATAGTCAGCGTGTTGCTGATTGTTCCGACAGCTAGTGGGTGAGCAATGACCATGGTACGACTTGTTGCATTACCCTTCGAGATGTTTTCTACACCAATATTTTGTCAACAAGAAGATTCTTCATATGATGTTTATATGCTTCATTTTGCCAATGCGGTAAATTTTTTCCGAAACTTTTATTTACAGGGTCTTGTTCTTTGCGGATCGTGGAAAGAAAAGACCGTAAAAAATTGGAGCAAAAATTAAAACGCGAAATAATGGTATTGATAAGTGGGCGACTTAATACATTTCATTATATTTTTCTGTAAGGCTATCAAAATGACATCGATATAAACAACGAAATTATTCATACTATGGTTATTTTCAGGGACCGTTCTCACATTTGTCCATTTTTATTAACCGCGCGGCCGTAGGCGTGCGCGGTTCTAGCTCTGCTAGCGGTTTATTAACCGCGCGGCCGTAGGCGTGCGCGGTTCTAGCTCTGCTAGCGGTTTATTTTTTTTAGTTTTGTCGGTGACCAGACCAAGACTCCGCTAGGCCAAATCTTGTTCAAGACTTTAAATCACGCAACCTGCAGTGTTTATTCGCCAAAAGCTTGGGTGAAACATTAATACACGAAAATGTTACACATATTGTTTTTTTATTGTGCCTGAAATATATTTTCTTTTGTTTTTATCGAAGCGCTCGATTCGAAGCAAACGAACGTGTCAGAACGTGCAAGGATTACGTCATTGGTAGGGAAATAACCATCGTACTAAAAATAGCCGTTTAAAGAGTAACTCTTGAATTATGTGACTCCCGTGACTATTTTGCTAGCTCCTTACTCGTAAAGAAAACCGACCAAATTTAATCGTAACTTTGAATAGAGAAAGCTGTTGTTTATAGCCTTGCTATCAAATTGTTCGTATCGTTCATGCCCAGACATATCCTAGAAAAAGTTTCAGATTAAGACCATTACGTCATCGAAGAATTCGCAACAGCTAGCGCTTATGGTGCAATCGGCTTCAAGGGGTAAACAGCTCATGTGTAGTCGTTGTCAGTTGTTGTGCTACAGATTGATCAATTGATTGCGTGTCTATAGTCATCAGTGAATCAACAAGGACTGCTTGCCGACAACAAACGTGAAGGTAGATGTTCGGGTGATTACTTTTTCTTCACTGTGTGTGAAATATATTTTTTCTGGCTTTATCAAAGCGTTGAATTCGAAGGGAATATTACATACGCTAACTTCCGCCAAATAATTTGCCGACGTTGCAGATTTCACTTTCGCTACGTGACAAATAACATCCTTCTTACATTGCAAGTTTATTTCACCAGAATTATTGGTCATTAATTTATTTAAATATTTGAGAATATTTCTTGTGGGATTAGGCAATTCAAGTGAGTGAAGAGATTTGAAGGAAAATTTAGCATTTGCTGAGGTAAACAACAACTTGTCAGAAGTTGCAGGGGGAAAACCCTAAGCGTTCTAAAATTAGCCGTGAATAGCGTAAACTTCGGATTGTGCAACTACCTTGACTACTTTGCTTGTCCTTTACTCATAGCACAAAAAATATATTTTGACTTTTAAGGAAGAAAGCTGTTTATCAACCGTGTTATTAACTGAGCGTGATAGTCGTTTCCTTTTCTATCATTCATGGGCATTTCCCAAGCGAGTTTCCAGATAAAGACCATTACGTACTTGTAGATTTCACAACTGGCGATGACAGTTTGTGTAACAGTAGATGTCGGCGGTAACTATGTCACGTTCCACGAGGTGAACGTTCGCATAGAGAGTAAATGTCACGTTTCGCGAGCTGAACTGGAACGTTCGCATACTAATTCCTCACAACGACAGCTTAGGCTGCCTGTGCCACACATAGTGCTAAGACTGAAACAAGTTAATTTTGAAGCGCGGTTACACGATTTAAAAAATCGTCTTGTTTTTTTAGTTTTGTCGGTGACCAGACCAAGACTCCGCTCAACCAAATCTTGGTCATGACTTTAAATCACGCAACCTGCAATGTTTATTCGACAAAAGCTTGGGTGAAACATTAATACACGAAAATGTTACACATATTGTTTTCTTTATTGTGTCTGAAATATATTTTCTTTTGTTTTTATCGAAGCGCTTGATTCGAAGCAAACGAACGTGTCAGAACATGCAAGGATTACGTCATTGGTAGGGAAATAACCACCGTACTAAAAATAGACGTTTACAGCGTAACTCTTAAATTATGTGACTCGCGTGACTGCTTTGCTAGCTCCTTACTCGTAAAGAAAACCGACCAAATTTAATCGTAACTTTGAAGCGAGAAAGCTGTTGTTTATAGCCTTGCTATCAAATTGTTCGTATCGTTCATTCCCAGACATAAGTGATTACTTTTTCTTCACTATATTTTTTCTGGCTTTATCGAAGCGTTGGATTCGAAGGGAATGTTACATATGCTGAAAAAGGTATTACTTCAGCCACATAATGCGCTGATGTTGCAGGTTTCGCTTTCGCTACATGACAAATAAAATCCTGCTTACTTTGCAAGTTTATTTCACCAGAAGTATTGGTCATTAATTTATTTCAACAATTGCGAATATTTCTTGTGGGGTTAGGCAATTCATGTGAATTTATAGGCTCATCGAAGTGAGCGAAGAGATTTGAAGAAAATTGAGTATTTGCTGAGGTAAACAATAACTTTTCAGAACTTGCATGGGGAAAACCCTAAGCAATCTGAAATTAGCTGTGGATACCGAAAACTTCGGATTGTGCAAGTACCTTTGTCCTTTACTCATAGCACAAAAAAATGTTATTAATAGCGTGATAAAAGTCGTTTCCTTTTCTATACGTATATCATTCATGAGCATTTCCCAAGTGAGTTTCCAGATTAAGACCACTGCATAATTGTAGATTTCACAACTGGCGATGGTGCAATAACACAGTTTGTGTAACAGTAGATGACGGCGGTAACTATGTCACTTTCCACGAGCTGAACGTTCGCATAAAGATTAAATGTCACGTTTCGCGAGCTGAACGTTCGCCTACCAATTCCTCACACCGACAGCTTAGGCTGCCTGTGCCACACATAGTGCTAAGACTGAAACAAGTTACAGCGGTTATCAATCACACGTGACCTTCAGCGCGAAAAAGTCTAGACAAAACTTAAGTTTTGGTGGACGTCAATCATCTCCGCCTCCTTGCCGACTGTATACATTACTATACAAGATTTACCTGAAAAATTAACTGAAACCTTGGGACGGTCCACTCGTAAAAATAGTCATTTTACTTTCGGCATGTAAGGCTAGCTTCGGCTAGCTCACTAACTACATCCTTGAAATCTATAAATGAAAACAGACGTTTGTCCAGTTTTAACGGCCCTTCGCATGCATGAATGACCCCGAGGGCAAGCAAATATACACACAAACAAATTATTTCTGCACGTATTTTTCTTGGGGCTACGGACTGAACAATACTTAATTCTATAAAACGTATAAATAATTACCCTATTATAAGGTTTTCAAAACGTTTACGTGTTGTTCAGTCTGCCTGTAATTCAAGGACGAATACCCGCAGAAATAATTTGTTTGCGTGTATATTTGCTTGCTCTCGGGGTCATTCATGCATGCCAAGGGCCGTTAAAACCCGACAAACGCCTGTTTTCATTTATAGATTTCAAGGATGTAGTTAGTGAGCTATCCGAAGCTAGCCTTACATGCCGAAAGTAAAAAGATTACTTTTACGAGTGGACCGCCCCAACGTTTCAGTTATTTTTTCAGGTAAATTTTGTATAGTAATGTTTACAGTCGGCAAGGAGGCGGAGATAATTAACATCCACCAAAACGTAGCTTTTGTCTAGACTTTTTTTGCGCGGTTACACGATTTAAAAAATCGTCTAGTTTGTACATGATCTTTGCGGATAATAAGTTCTTCTACCAAATAAACCTAGAACAAGCAGTTATGGCCTTTAGTGTTTGCCCTTACTTATCAGCTAAGTTGTGCAATGCGCTAGTGAGTTAACAGGTTTTAAAA
>CM042751.1:31492102-31508575 GCA_022496165.2 Catalaphyllia jardinei
CCCCTCGGACTTAACAGTGATAGACGCATGCTAGCAATTCTCGTTTTACGCCAAAATATGCTCAAATTAAGCTCGATTATCAAAATAATACTACTTTAGTTCCAGAGAACGTTTTGTTTTCATTTATTTTAAGCAAAACGTAGTCTCAGGCATCATGTTTGCTTAATATCAACTGAAGAAAGCGAAAAGTGTTTAACAGTTAGTTTCTGGACATGACACAGCCGACTACTTGTCCAATAAGAAACGGTTAGTTAATCGAAGTCTTCGGCGCCTGTTGTACTGTGGCATGACGCTGGCCTGGATGTAGTCAACAAGAGCACAATTCTATTGGTCAATGAAGAGCGCACTCAGTATCGAAAATGCTCCTCCTGCCGACCCTCCTGTCCGGCGTAACAGAGGATGGTTGGAAAACTTGCTTTACTGCTGAAGCCCACACCACCACTGAAATTTCTTCTCTTCAGTCGGGATAACAATATCTTAAGTAACAGCCATATACACAGGAACCTCGGCTTTGAGACCGTCGATGATAGCATCACTGCCCAGGGAAATAAATGCTCTCAGAGACACTAAAGGAAAAATGCTAAAGGGGTAGAATAGTCCGAAAGCCTTGAAAGCAACCAGAGAATCATCAAGATCGTTATGAACTTTCTCTGAAACCATGTAATTGCCGGCTCAAGACAAGCCTTCTCCCTCCCAGTTGAAGAGTTGCTACGTTTTGATCTGGGCCAGTCTTCCACCGAAACTGCAGTTGCAGTAAAGAGCATTGACAAAAAGATCGTAATTTCGCAGCGAAAGCAAATAAAAGATTGTTTAATCTGCTTCCTTTCCATGATTCCAAGGAAAAAAGTACAAGCTTTTAAATCAAACATTTTTTTGTCGGTAACGGAAACAAGAAATATAAACCTCCACACTTGCTTCAGACAATGTAAGCAGCCATATCACTGAGGGTGTGTTTTGTTATTTTCAACAAGCCGTTACTGGCAAATGAAATTAGAGTGTACTTTACTGAAGGGTTTTATCCTGCTAGACTTGTTTGTTAGAGGCCTCTTGAAAGCTTGAAAATATTGTTTCATTAGTTTTCATTGAAGCGCGGTGGAGATCTGCATACTTAAGGACGTTCGCGCGAAAACTTTTCCAGTCGATAGAATTTTTTTAAATTTTTAGTGCTGGCAGATAATACATTACTTGGGCCAGAAATGCCAAAAAAAATTGGGGGTCACCGTCTTCGTTTCAGAGATAAAGCGTGTGGTAAACTATACTAATTTCGAAAAATTGTCCCATATAATTGAGCACGGTCTACAGGGGTTTATAGTTAAAACTATCGAAGGTGAGTCAACGGAGGCAAACCATCTTATTCATATTATGTAGAAGTGGGTCTGTTGCGTAAATAATTTCAAATGCTAGTAACGTTTTCACAACATTTAATCCTTTAAGAGGCATTTGAGACCACCGCACAGATACACGAAGAGCTAATAAGAACGGAATTCGATGGTGCATTTTGCCAAAAATTCAAATTTCTAGTCGATAAATTTTCTTCATTTTTTCCGTTAACGTAGAGAAAATCAGTTGAGAAAATGATCCAGCGAAATAAAAACTGGGGTCATCGAACGTCCAAGATCGTTAAATCCAGACAAAGCTCTAGCAATGGCCATCTGCCCTATCATTTGTTTATTTTATGACTTAGCGCGCGCGCTCTTGCATGACGTGGAAGCCGCCTGGTTAGCTCAGTTGGTAGAGCGCCGGACTACTGTGCGGGAGGTCGAGGGTTCGAGCCCCAGACCGGACCAACACTTAGGGTCTTAAAATAACTGAGGAGAACGTGCTGCCTTTGTAATTATATCTGCAAATGGTTAGACGTTCAGGTCTTCTCGTTTAAGGACTATAAACCGTAGGCCCCGTCTCCTGCACCTTCGATGTTATGGTTAGCAGGGGACGTTAAAGAACCCACAGGCTTATCGTAAAGAGCAGGGCATGAAGTTCCCGGTGTTGTGGTCTGGCCTTTGTTGTGACACTGTGAAATGCTCGGAGATATTAGCTCAGATAGAGCTACTCTACAATTCGAGGGTAAATAAAGTATTCACTTCACTCACACTTCACGTGGCATGTGAATTTACGTGCGGGGTAAGGATGCGTAGAAAAATTAACGCGAACGTCCTTAATTAAGAATACTGTGATGGATTTTCGAGGCTTTTCCCCATATAAATGTACATTTTTTTCCGAATAGGTAAACAAAGCGGGAAACTTGCATTCTTTGTTGTAATGTTGGTCAACTCACTTAAAAAAGAAATTAATTAAGAAAATGCTAGATAGATAGATAGACAGATAGATAGATACTTTATTAAAGAGAACGACAAGGCACTACAGGAAACTTTATTAAACTGCGACTACAAAATTGCATCCAAGGCGATTGCTTCACGTCTCAAGGCTTGTTTGCAAAATTTAATAGACAACGACCAAACGGGTGTTTTGAAAGAACGTTCCGTTGCAGAAAACATCTGCTTGATCAACAATGTGATCTCGTACACAAAAACAAAAAATATTCCCGGGTTACTTCTTTTTGTTGGCTTTGAGAAAGTCTTCCATAATATTGAATGGGCATTTGTTGAGAAAACACGTCAACTTTTTGGTTTCGGCTCTTCTCTAATTAAGTATATCCTCAACATCAAAAAGTGTACTCGCCCAGAAAAAAGCCAAAAGAAATGGATTAAACACTGTGGACTCGTCGACGTTAGTAATTTGGACTGGGAGTCAATATATCTACTACCTAGGATATGTACATTAAGAACGAAATCAAGGAACTTCCTGTTTGTAGCTGTTCTCCACTGGGGAATAGCTACAAACTCTTTTCTGTTTAAAATTAAACTTTCGGAATCAAATCTTTGTTGCTTTTATCAATCAACACAACGAAGACATTGCTTCATCTTTTCTGGGAATGCCCGATCACAGAAGCCTTTTGGAATAGTGTTCAACAATTCTTCGTTTCAGTTGATTTGATACCAGCCTCACAAGTTTTAACTTTATGCCAAATGTTTAGGTCTCAAAGGAGAGAGAAGCGCCTTGTTATTCAATCACTGTTTATATTCACTACTTGGCAGATTTAACATTTACCGAGGCTCTTGTAAATATAAAAATATTCCACCATCCTCAATAGAAAACGTTAATCAGGTTAGAGGCAATTTAAAAATAGAAAAGCACGTTTCAATTATGACAGGAACACAAAAAGCATTTCAACAGAAGTGGCGCAAAATACTCCAGTCAATATAACTCCCTAATCTCTCCTTTGAACTTTTGTTTTAAACAGGCAATGAATGATATTTAGAATCTCCTTTTCACTCGAACAGCTTTAATTTAGTATTTCATGGCCCTATATACACATATATATGTTTTTTCGCTCATATTTTCTTTTAGTAGTTTCTTAGAAATCGATTTTGAGATAAATATTAGCGATAAAAAATCACGACGTTTCGACCTCTCCGAGGTCATTTTCAAGTGTATAAAAGTTCTCTAAATTAGCATAAATAAGTTAAAAAACAAGTTATAATAGATAAAAATGTGGCGGACACTAAGGTGTGATAAAATATGTAAAAAATATAAAAAGTGTTAAAAATATCTATAAAGTCAAAAAACAATGGAGATAAAACAATGTTACCAAGAACTACTCTAAACAAATAATTTGGCGCGAATTGAATCGCACTGTTTGTTAAGCGTCGGTTTCAGTTCTTGGATAAAAAACATTTCAAAAATAAGACAATCAAATTTGTTCTGACACTTTCTTAAGATTCTAAAACTTTGCGCGATGTCTTCAGGCTCCATATCATGCTGCTCTCTTAGGTGGTTTCCGATTGCTGATCCTTTGTGTTCTTCAATTCGTTGGTGTAGGTGTCGGCACGTGTAGCCGACATAGCCTGCATCACACAGGCTACACTGGAAAGAATACACCACGCATTGTTGACTCACAAGAGGCGGCTTGTCTTCCTTAACTTTAATTTCATCTTTGATCTTCCTACTTGTGTAAACTGGGCTGATGTCTGCGTTGATCTGCCAGCTGTTTACGTACTACGTTTGCTGATTTCTGGTCCTTGAAGGGCAACACGATTCTGATTGGGGCTTCTCTTTTGTCAGCCACTAGGGTGTGTGAATCCTCGGACACTTTGGATTCAATGAATTTGCGAATGGTTGACTGCACAAGATCGTCTGGATAGCGCAGTCGGGAGAAGATCTCTTTAAGGCGTTCACATTCCTCATGAAAAAACTTCCACGTAGACGAGAGCTTAAACGCACGGTTAAGCATGGTGTTCAGGAGTGACCGTTTATATCTGGCGTCAACGTATTTTTAACACTTTTTATATTTTTTTATATTTTTTACATATTTTATCACATCTTAGTGTCCGCCACATTTTTATCTATTATAACTTGTTTTTTAACTTATTTATGCTAATTTAGAGAACTTTTATACACTAAAATGACCTCGGAGAGGTCGAAACGTCGTGATTTTTTATCGCTAATATTTATCTCAAAATATTTTCTTTTGTTAGTTGTTAGAATAACGTTTTAGTAACAGTTATAGTTGGTTGCATTATTTTTTAGTTTTGTCTGTATGAGTAATATCGTATGATTTGTAAGTAGTGTTAGCGATGTAAGTGACTTTAGTTTTTTTAAAATTGTACGTAACAGTACGACAATAAAAAAAAAAGAATACAAAAAAATAAATTAAGTAAAATTATGAGTGTGTGACATCTCAAAAAAGTTTCGAAATTAGCAATTTTACTTGCCTGGCCCTTTTTACTCACGATCAATTCCTGAAGAAGAAAATTATTTGTTCGGATTTCTCCGAGTTTGAGTTTCTCCGGAGTATCAGCAATCAGCCTTTTCTTTCACACAACTAGGATTCTGTCCCCAGATCTGTAAACATCGCCTTCTATAAGAAATAAAACAAAGCTTGCCATATGCCAGATGTTCTGGTTTAAATAGTTCTCACAACATGCCTTTCCTTGCTGTCAGTTCAACAGTTAATCAATTCATCTTGACAAAATATTTCATTTATGGCCTCTTTTTTTGAACAAGCTAATCGACCATTTCGTTTACTCAATCAGCTTAAGGTACAGAACGTACAAATTATATTAAATCATGAACAACTGTCGGAGAAAAATGTGGAAAGCTTAACAGTTTTAATTAAATTTCATTTAAATTGGGCATATTGTAACCGGGCTTTGTTAGTATATAACTGCATGAAACGTTCGGTTTACAAAGCAACCCTACGACTTAAGTGTACAATGCAAAAGTTAAACTGGACATGTCTTAGGAACTAGTTTGAAGTTAACCAGAATCGCAGTTCTCACTGTTCACAGAATCGGGCTCGGCCGGAAGTAAAACTTGTCGACAAGACGGAAAGGGTAACACGGTTTTGTTATTCCTGAAGTTTGAACAATAACAAATAGACAATTTTGAAAATAAAAGGCTTACCAAAAAAAAATTAATAAATAAGTGAAGATTGACCATCGCAGCAAATTTTCCAGTTTAAGCAACTGGAAAGAAGAAGCCTGAAAAAATCAGGGCTTCAACGTTGAAGCCCTGATTTTTTCAGGCTTCTTCTTTCCAGTTGCTTAAACTGGCACATTTACTGCGATGGTCAATCTTCACTTGCATCTATAACCGCAGTTCAAATATGAAATATTTCATATATGCTTCACAAAAATTAATAAGTAAATAAGTACACCTTACTTCTACATTTTTTAAGAATAGAACCTTGTGCATTTCTAAAAACGCTTTTGCCATGATGATATCATACTAGAACCCTAAAATATAATGGAGGCAGGCAATTTTTCAGTAAGGTTTAATTTTAAATGTCATCAAAATAAGACAGCAACATGGTTTTAAAAATTTAACAACGTACCGTGCAGTAATTTCACGAGTTTTGAAATTAATTATCCGCCCTCCTCTCAGTTTTTCAAAGCCGAGGTTAACATTTGTCCAAGAGGTCTTTTAAATTGTCGGTGCGATACAGTGTTGCATGACCTGAGTGCTTTTAAGCTTGTGAAATGTACGAGAAGGAAAGATAAAAGCATCAGTTTAAGAATAACCAGGTGACTACAGCAAGGGCGATTCTTTGATTTAAACTAATTCACCTGACTTATGGTAACAACGAATGACCTTGGCCAAGAAAATACATGTAAAGTTGAGGTACTTTTAAAATTACAATTAACAGGTACAAGTAGCATAGTGTAGCAAGGAGGTTTAGCCCGTATACAATGTATCACAAAAGTTCTAAATGGTTTTCATCGATAGTCACTTATCAAACCCCTTTGTGTACAGTAATCTGATAAATCAATTCAGGGCACATTTCTTTCAGAAAATTCAAGAGGAAAGGAAGAATCCACTTCCAGAGTGGATTCTTCGGTTCCTTTGACGCACCATGATCCGAAAGATCTCGGCTTGATCTGTCTAGTAAAGAAACGCAAGATCCGAACCTATGGCAGAAGTGCAATGTATATTAACCGGGCCTTATGCATCTGTGATACTAAGGTTGCGTTCGATTTATAAAGGCTCAATGTCTTCTTCTGTTACCAGAAGCATCCTATTCGGAATCACATACCAACCAGTTTTTGGAAATTCACGAAGGTGAGTAGCATTTGTGTTCAGACTAATGGTACCCAATGCCAGTAGAATCGGTTGGAATCTTAGTTCTGTTGGCCTTAATATCAGTACATTGGGAGAACTTGATCTCATGATACAATTTTATGTTTAAACATTGTATACCGTTCCATGGTTTCCAGCTTATACTGCAGCATGGTGGAGATGTTGTACCTGTAATTCACACTAAGCTTTGAAACACTGTTGAGTGAATAACACTAAACAAGAGCAAGAAAGTACCAAACTGGGTTTGATGGGAGCGATTCAGTCGAAGATCTAGAGCATTTGCCCAAACGTTTAACCTAGTTTAGCAGGTTTTGAATACTCTTGGTTAGCTAATCAAGATGCAGGCGGAAGTGATTTTAACCCTATTTAGACCGATCAAATCTTGTCAAAACCACCAAATAGAACTAATGTATGTGATTAAGCTAATAGAAGATTTACTTGTTATGCAATATTCGTTTTAAAGAATGATATTAGTTCAAAATTGAGAAAAAAATGTCTTAAAGCCCCGGCCAAAGTTCGTTTGTTTTCAACGCAATATATCGCAACTTAATTGTTGGGCGTAGCATGTTGCGCGTGATTGGCCACCCTGTTGCGACGGGTTGCGACTTGAGGGAGTCGGGACCATTGCATATGGCATCATTGTCTTTGGTATGGGTGACACAGATGTTTAAGCTGTGGTAGACCATGATCATAAATTGCTGGCTTTGTTGGAGCGCTGTCGTCAGAGACACATCAAGATAAGATTGATAAGATAATTCAAGTTCAACAAGGACAAGATGTAGCTCAAACTGCCCCAGCTGTCATATGTTGGCCACGTTTTTTTCGGCAGAAGGATTGATGTCTGATCCAGCCAAGACTGAGGTGATACTGAACATGTCACCACCTGCCGACAAGCAAGGCCTTTGAAGAATTATGGTGAACTACTTACAGAAATTTGCACCTGGATTGTCTGAACTTACCAATCCTATCAGAATCTTTCTTAAAGATGTAGCTGAATTTGTTTGGGGCAAGTGTTTCAAGCGTGTTAAAGCAGTGATAGGCCCAGTGGCGGATCTAGGGGAGGGTCCCCCTTATTTTTGGCAAAAAAGAAGAAATGACAGAAGGGAAAAAGGCCAGCAGGGCAAGTGAATCAAGACCGCCCCCTTCCCCCCCCCCCCCCAAGGTCTGGTTCCACACTGATAGCTTCTGCACCTGTCTAAAGTACTTCGACCCAAGTGTAGAGGATGTATTGCAGTGTGATGCTTCTCAACATAGTCTAGGAGCTTGTCTGCTGCAGAATTGGCGATAAGTTGTTTATGCTTCTGGTTCTCTAACAGAAACGGGGTGGCCATAGTCTATGGCATCGAGAAGTGTGAGCCTTAACTTTATGGAAGGACGTTCAAGGTGGAGACTGACCATAAACCGTTGGAGTCTATACCTAAGAAGAGTGCTCCTAAGCGTCTTAAGAGAACTTCGATTTTGAAGTGGAGTGCAAGAAAGGCACTGTTCTTCATCTAGCTGATACACTTAGCAGAGCGCACCTTCTACATGGCCATGTTAAGTGTACAAAGGAGGATGTCTTTCTCACAGTGGACGTTAGATCTCCTGTTGAGCAAAATGTTGAAAGTGTTAATGTATTGAGTTTTGTATCCATCAGCCCTTTAGGCCTTGCCAGAGTTCAGCAAATAACCGAGGCAGATTATGAAATGGCCCTCCAGAAGACTGTCATTCAGACTGGGTGGCCAGACACTAAAGAGGAAGTTTCATTCAGCAACTAGAGCTATTTCCATTTTAGAGATGAGCTGTCGGTCCAGGATGGTTTAGTGCTGAAGGGTGAGGGATTAGTAGTTCCGGAAAGTATGAGGTAGGAAATTAAGGAGAAGCTGCACCAGAATCATCTTGGTATTCAGGGTTGTTTGAAGATAGGAAGAGGAGTGGTGTATTGCCAAAGGGCATTCTCAGCCACCAGAAACGCCTTCAAGATGTTCCAAAGGTTGTCAACTTGGTACTTTCATCATCTAATGGCACATGCACATGCACATGAATCGCTCTGCTGTTCAATGGTTTAGGTCCTACTTAACCATGCGCACGCAAAGTGTTTGCACTAATGGGGTTCTGTCTGAACCCATGCCTATCTCTTTCGGGGTTCCCCAGGGCAGCGTACTAGGCCCTTTATTATTTATCATCTACATAAATGACTTACCTCTTGCAGTTCACGGTTGTTGCGTTAAGCTTTATGCTGACGACACACCTATCTATTTTGCAAGCAAGTCAGTCAATGAAAATCAAGCTCAGTTAACTAGTGACCTAACTAATGTCCTAAGGTAGCTCCACGCTAATTTTCTAATACTTAATCTTGAAAAAACGAAGATCATGCTTGTCGGTACCCATCAGAGGACCGCGGAGGCCGACGAGCTAGTTATAGAAATCAGTAACACGCGCTTAGAGAGAGTTAACCCTTTCATGCGCACTGTTGACTTTACGATTTTACTCTGTCTAACGCCAGACGATTTTACTCGTCAAAGGGAGACCCCTTGCGCACTAAAGGGTTAACAAGTTTAAATATCTTGGGGTCCTCCTAGACAACACCCTATCTTGGAAGGACCACGTAGAATATATCGGTAACAAGATCTCGTCTAGATTAGGTATTCTGCGTCGAGCGCGTAAGGTTCTTCCCAAACCAACTTTGCAAATGCTCTACAATACTTTCGTCCTGCCATTGTTCGATTACTGTTCACCAGTCTGGGACAGCTGTGGGATTGGGAGCAAAGCCTATCTAGATAAGTTAAATAGACGCGCCGCATGTATTATTGAAGGTCGAACTATTGGGGCTGTGGAGTTAAAATCAACACTTGGCTGGCCTAGCTTACAAGCACGCAGAAGTTATCTTAAATGTGTCCTAGTCCATAAGTGTCTTCACGGAATAGTGCCCTCTCAGAGTTTAGACACGCGCACCTTTTTCAAGGCTATAACACCAGAAGTCGTGATTTACTGCGCCCTCCCTTCGCAAAAACCACCAAATACCAAGGTAGTTTCAGAATAAATGGTGCTCGGACCTACAACACCCTACCGAGAATCATTAGACAAGTAGATACCCTCAGTGAATTCAAAATTAAGCGAAAGCGCCACTTTAAACAGTAACACCTGTGTTACATGTTGTCTTAACTTAATTACCTAATTAATTGTCTAATTTTAATGTGTTTTGTCAGGGCTCCATTTAAACTAGCTCTGCTAAATTGGATGCCCCTGGATAAATAAATAAATAAATAAATAAATATCTACAACTGAAAAGATTCGAGCTTTGCATAAGTCAGGCAACAGATTTTCGATAATTGGCATGAAATAATGATTCCTCTTCAAAGTCTTTTTTTATTTAAAGGCATTGGGTCAAGACAGAAACGGATCTTCCCACTGGGCTTCATGACCACCACTGTGAGGATATCCAATCGGTTGGCTCTGACACTTGCGCCATGATACCTCTCTCAACCAGCCTCTCCAGTTCTTCCTGATATTTCTCCTTCAGTGCAACTGGTGGTTTACGAGTTGAACCGGCGGTACACATTGTTCACTTATGAACTAGCTTTCTCTTCTCTTTCTTCTTAGAAGGCTTTGAAGACTAATTAATTTAATTAATTTAATTTATTAATTTTTATTTATTAATTTTTTAAATTTAACTTATTAATTATATCCACATCTACAAAACAGTACAAAAATACAGTCTGTCTCCGCCCACAAATAGCATAGGCTAATCGCGGAGAGCGGAGCTGCACGAAGTCCGTGGTTAAACCAGGGATAATTATACAACAACAATACAACAATAGTAGATAAAATACAACAATTAAAGGAATAAATTAACAAGATGACATGAAAACGAAAAGGAAAGTCTAACAAAAACTATGCATTTTATACAAAAATTAGGTAAAATTTTATACAGAAGAATAGGCGTTTCAATATAATTATTCTCAGCCTCGATTATCACTGTACATGCTTTTTAAAGGCACTTCGAAGGCTGTGTACACCTGGCTTCAAAGTGGTTCTTCTCTCCACATTTGCTACATCTTCTTCTCCTTGCGGTACATTTTTCTCTACTTCTTACAACAAAAACTACAAGATATTGCAGCCTTACCACCTTTATCTTGAGTTGTTATCTTCTGGAGACATGAATTTTGCTTGTCGTCAGCAACAAACTTGAGGTCTTCCTGATTTCCCATCGCTTGAAGCTGTGCCTCTGTTGCTTCACTAGATAGACAAATATCGATGCACGTATTCAGTGTGAGGTTTGCCTCCTGGTATAGCTGCTTACGTGTGTCATTGTCCCTTATTCCAACAACTACTCTGCCGCGAATGAGACTATCCAAAATTTAACCATAATTAAACGTCTTCGTCAACGTACGAAGTGCTGCAACATACGAATCAATGGACTCGCCCAACTCCTGATCCCGCTTGTTGAATTGATATCGTTCGTAGATTTCGTTAGTCTCGCCGACACGAAACACCTCTATTTTTTCCAGGACCACATCAATGTCCTTGTGCTCCTCATCATTGGCGAAATTCAAACCATCTACAATCTCCAACGCATCAGCACATAAGCATGCGAGCTTTACCAAATGAGACGCTATTTCATAATTAGACTACACTCGTCAAAAACGCTTCCAGCTACTTGCCATATTTCTTTTACATTCTAGTTTCGAAGGAAACGGTACATTTTGTAAAACAGCGGGAACAGCGGGTGTTGCATCGGACGACTCTCCCTTGCCGCCGGTATACTCTTACTCAGAACAACAAGAAAAGCATGCACCTAGCGGAGGTACGAATTACTGACACTATGTAACGTTGTCGGGAATGCTGGGCGAATTTAATGGCTCAAATTTGAAAATGGTCAAATTTTTCAAGCAGCCGACGTTTCGAGGGTTAGCTCTTCGTCGGTGCGAATCTTTGTTGCAGAGAACCGCTCCGAGGAAGGGCTAACGCTCGAAACATCAGCTTCCGAATCTCTTTACGGTGGCCAATTCACATTATCAACCCAGTTGATAAAACCAAGTTATCTGGTATTGCAACCGATTGTGCGAGTAGTTTTATGTTCCTGTGGCAGTTTGTTAATACTTCCCACCGACGCAGCACCACAGTTTCTTTAGAAACAGTTACCCCCTTTATTCGGATGCAACACCAAACTATTAACTCCGAGTTATCACTCATCAAATCTGACGCTCTTTGCTTCAACTTTTCAGAGATACAAGCGTTGAAAGTTGTTTGGAACCTCAGGTGTCCCATTTCGCACCCGTCTAAATTGGATTGCAGGAGTTATTCAACTACTTTTTCTGATCTTTTAAGAAAAGTGGTAGATGACGAAATATTAAGTTACATAAATATAGGTTACAGGCTTGTTGTTCATGCCATAGAGTCCTTGCTTACTGATAAATTAGACTGTGGTTTGCGATGTGTAAGGAACAAAAAATGTAAATCATACAGCTGTTCTTCTGACGATCACCATGGCAACAAAATATGTCAATTGAACGATCAAACACGACACTCGAAGCCAACCGACTTCAGAGTAAATCACTTACTATGGAAAAGGTAGGGAAATAACCATGGCTATGCCTCAGATACGTAAGCTTATTAGATTAGGAAAAAAGAAAAAAGATTTAAAAAAACAAAACGTGGAAACTGGTATCGGAAGTCCTCTGTTTTGGCGTAGTACATCTATTTTTTTCTTTCAAATGTAAGCCCGACTGGCCCCACTTTGTAAGAAAATGCAACAAATCTGGACTTCCTCCCCTTCTGCGTTTGTTTCCAGTGATTTCAAAAAGGCATGGATCGGTATTTGTTTTTATTAAATGAAGAGTGACGAGGATTTAATCTATCTACTCCCGGTCGTTCTTGTAAGGACATCGTGGTCAGTGGAATTCCAGTGAGGAGCGGCGAGTAGTGGATCGACCCTGATCACTAGCTCGCTTCCAAGAAACTCAAGCTGCACGAGCAGTCTATGTGATTTCTACATTTAAAACTTCCACATGGAAAATATGTGCCCTATTTCTATCAAGTTATTCAAACACGAGTAGAAGTCTGGGGGATTGAGAAATGGTGAGGGAAAACGAGCCGAAAGTTTTATACTCGTGTTTCTGACTCGACAGAAACATGGGGAACAAGTTTTCTATATCCTGTAGAAAATACCGCTACGAAAAAAGAAAAAAATGATCAAAATGCAAATGCTGAAAAATGATTGCCTGGGTGATCGCACACTATCATTCATAGTGTGCAATGGCTGGAGGTCCTCTACGAAATGGCCACTTTTTTCGTTTTTTCATCGCTTAGAAGAGGCAGTTTGATAGAAAATTCCTGAAAAGACTCAGGCCTCATCACAGTATCGCCTCATAGAAATCGAGAGCGAATAATAGAAACACGATTTTAAATCAACCAGCGCGCGTGTTATCGTAGAGATGTTTTCGAATTAACAAATACATTTGAACGCATGTTGCGGTGCGTCTGTTCAGTAATAGATCACAGATGACGTCAAAATGTGGTAAGAACAAAAAGTTGCACACTAGGTGATAGCCTGGTGTGTCACTGATGTTCTTAGCACATTTTGACGTCTTCTGTGATTTATCACTGAACAGACGCACGGCAAAATGAAATCTTTTTGTTTTATATAATAACGAAACAAACTGCTACATAGTGGCAACAGAGCGCTTCAAATCGTCCTATGTGAATAAATCTATTTTCAGATATGATACTGATTCCTTGATTTCAATAGATGTGTAATTGTTCCAGAGCTCTTAACGTTTTCTTATTTGATCTTTTCCTTACTTGATTGACTTGTAACTTGAGATATGTATTTTTTATCTTCTGATTTTATTAAAGACATCAAATTCAAGGCTTTTTTATTTCAATACTCGAAAGCCGGCCTTTGCCTACTTTGGCAAACACGAAAAAAGTCATTTGACGTAATCTATTGTCTATACAAAATGATGCAATTTCATTGGTCGATAAGCGTAGCAAAGAATTGTGATTGGTCCAGGAAAATCAGGTTACTGTCAAACTTGATTCGAAAGTCGCTTCTCGTGGAAAGCAGAGGTGAACTGCGAAATCTACACATCTTGAAGGAAATGCCGGAAAGATAGACAGTTTTTATCATCAGAGCAGTCATGTAAGCCGAAAAGCTTGGACGTTCCTTGAATATTGCATGAGTTGAAAAATACGCCCGGAAGTCACGATCAACACTGGACGCCATTCGATTCGAGTTATGAATGAAAGGCGCGTTAGTGACGGTAGAAATTTGTGTCCTCTGCTGCGATACAGTTTTGTAGTGAGTTATTATTTGCTCTTTAATGTGGCCTGAAAAGAACTGGAAACTTTGCGTGGGAAAGCAAGGTTATGTGTTCATTTTAACTGATTTTACGAAGTGATGTTTTGAAGTTTCATTGCTGGCATCATTCTGTGTCATGCAACAATTATTTTGAGACTGAGAAAGGTTGAATTCTTTAGATAAATTAATGTCATAAACATTTTGTTTATTGGGTTTGTTAAATTCGAGACAAAGCAATGGTTTCTTACCTTAGAGTAATTTCAAAACCAATTTTGTGTTTGGTTTGTTTAATCTTGCTCGACTGCCAATTGAGACTGCTCGAGTATTTTTTCTGAGTCATTTTCTAAAAGAGAAACAGCTTTTTGTTCCTTCTTCCTGCTTCTCATACCTGTTGCCTCGAGAAGGCTTTTTTTGTACTTCATCTTCCGCCTAGTCGTGTAAAATATTAACTTAATTCTCAAAACTCTCCGCTATTTTGAAACACAGAGGGTAGAATTTTGTAAAATGACAACCAATTTAATAGATCATAGGTAGGCGAGAACGAATCAAAATGCGAGAATAATTTGGGTTATTATACAATTAACAATTACATTATGAGCTCGAGATTAGAAATCGAGAGCGAACATTCGTTTCCAAGGACCGAGAGTTTGGAATTCATTTGATAAAAATATTAACACAACGTCCTTCAAAAGATTTAAAGAAAATATAAAAATAGAATTATTAAGAAATTATTCAACTAATCATTACTTTCCTTTCATAGATTTCTGCAACTTATTATTGGATTGAATCGTTTCCCTTCTCCCTTTTATCTTTTACTTTCGTGTAGGCAGATTTACTGTAACAGTAAATAATCACTAGTCCTTTCTGAATATTTTTGTGTTATTCTGTAAGTGTACTTACTTTTTTCCGACTATTGTAATACAACTTACCTTGGGTACAGTGGCTTCAGTTATTTTAGGAGGTCAATACCCCTCTCAGTCCATTGTAATTTAATTGTTTTTATTTATCAATGTAACATTTAAATGGGGTAAATAAAGTTGTTGTTGTTTTAGTCGTATTCTTACAAAAATTTATTTCAAATAATGGTTTCCAATTATTTCTCCACATTTTATTACACTTTGCGCCTTAAAGAGACCGCTCAGATTGAATTGTCATTTAAAATTGAAGTTGTGTGCGAGCGCGCATCAGTTTTTTTAAAGAAATTTCAACTTTTTTGTAAATGTAAGAAACCGTAAATGGTCGTCGTCTAGTCTTCTCAGGAATTTAATTATCCATTTGCATCGAAATTTTCCTTCAAAATTTTTGGAAAAACCGAAAAAAAAAACTGTCGCCATTTCGTAGACGACCTCCAGCCACTGCACACTAATGGATGATAGTGTTCTGTGGCTCAGCCAATCAGATTACAGCATTTACTATAGTATACTAGTAGAATTCTACTAAATAGTCTTTATCATTCGATCTTCAGGTTTGTATGGGTTGTACCCAGAATATTTTGCCGTTTTTTAATCAAAGCGTCTTTCTTTCTGCAGGAGGTTGGCTTCTTGTTGCCAACTTTCAGATAGATGACTCTGGACCCCCTTCGGACTGGAGTACTGAGCCAACGTACCGTGGAATAAGTAACTACTACAACAAGAGAATGGGAATCTCAAGAACCGCCTTGCATGAGTTAAGGACACACTTGCCATTCACCCAGCTGAGATTCCATTGTGGTAAACAACATGCACGCATAGTGCACGTGTTCACGGTCACCAACAGCACTGGTGAAGATGTAGTCCAGTACTTCAGGGGTCATTCGGATGTGAAGCCTGCTTCCTCTGGCTCTTTTGTACGAATGGATGACGATAATTCTAGGTTGGCTGAGTACTGCGCCAATTGGGGATTCAACGAATTGACTGGAGAATTGCGTGTGGTTAAATGGGATGGGGTACCTGGGTTGAGCTCGAGTAGCGATGAAATGATGAATGATCATACCCTGTTTATTACATTTGCAAACCATTGGTAGTCGGCAAAACAGCCGGCAGATGGGAATGCCATGATTTTAAGTCCAACCCAGTCTCGAAGGACTTTTGAAGAAATTTTTGTCCAGTAACTCTGAGTTTAATCGCCAGTTCTAGTGTATTGTTTGCTTGCTTTAGACTTACTGTCCCACAAAGATAGAACATGTAAGCAGCTTCTGTAACAAAACACTCGCACGCAAACATTATTTTGCATCTATGGCTTTTTTGGACACTGAAGTTTCGCACGAGGTACTCAAAAGACCAAAGTTGCTGCGGCGGTTGAATTTTTGCCTTTTTTAAATTCATGGTATAGTTACAAATAAGAATATCACTTTCTCAACAATGCAGAATATTAAGAGTGTGTCCATGAGAAAACCAGACAGGAAGTAATACAGCTCAAATCACCGATTTTGCTCAAACTTGGCACAAATGTTGGGTGTGGTGAGAAAATAACTGTGGCAAAACGTTAGGTCAAAATATTTTATTCTCTTTAAGTTGCTGTGCCCCCCTACAAAAATGGCCATTTGACTCTAATTTATGCATACTTAATTAGCCATC
>CM042751.1:31517051-31532500 GCA_022496165.2 Catalaphyllia jardinei
TTCATAAAGTTTTAACGAAAATAGCTACAATGATAACTGTTTTGGCGCTCTCCCCCGCCCTACCTCCCCGCCAAACGGGGGGGGGGGGGGCCGCTCAATGGGCAGGCGCTTTAAGGCTTAAAACTGAGATTCGATTTTGAATTTTTTCTTGTGTCTCTTTTCAAACCAAGTGGTATAGTATTTTTTTCTCCGAATAGGAGGCTGGCTTCTAGTGGCAAACTTTGAAATAGATGACTCCGGAACAACTTTGGATTGCATGAGTTGAGGAAGCACTTGCCATTCACCCAGCTGAGATTCTTTTGCAGTAAACAACATGGAAGAACATTTCACGTGATCACGGCCGCTAATAGCACTGGGGAAGATGTGGTCGAGTACTTCAGCGGTCAGACGGATGTGAAGCCCGCTTCATGTGGCTCATTTGTACGAATGGAGGACGATAATTCTCAGTTAGCTGAGCAGTGTGCCAATTGGGGATACAACGAATCGACTGGAGAATTTCGTGTGGGTAAATGGGGTGGGGTGCCTTGGTTGAGCTCGAGTAGCGATGAAATTATGTATGATCATGCCCTGTTTATTTCATATGAAAGGCACTGGATAATCGGTAGGGCAGAGGGAAGATGGGAATGTGATGACATGCTCGAGCCACTGTCTTCGAAGGTCGACGTTTGGAGAATTTTTGTTCGGTAACTGATCGATGTACCGGTCAATTCAGAACTTCAACATTCCTTTTGCCCGATCAACCTCGCAATCCTGAGTCATTTTGAATTTTCAGTTGGTCAAATTCCAAACCCCGTCCTAAAAAGAGTCATAATTAATTAGGGTCATACTAGCTACGGGCTCAAAATCCCCAAGCTCCGGACATACACGGCAAAAATAGATAACAGAAAATAGGTATTTATTCTGATCCACAGCGTATACAAAGAACGATGTTTTCTCTTGATGTCTCCAACAGTGCTTCACCTTGTTGTCTAAGCAAATCCCTCTACTCCTACCATATAGTGCCAAATTACCCACACCAATATTTGCCAGTGAAGTCAAATTCCCGCCCTCCCAGGGCTCATTAAATTAAATGTCCGGGGTATACTAGGGAGGGAAGATATCGATGTTTTTCATTGATCGATGCATAACCCTGCGCTTACTTGCCAAGGTATGCGATGTAACATTACAAGGGGTTTCTCTATTTGTAACTAGTTCTAATGCATTTTTTGTTTCAGTACTAGTCTCACGTATACAAGAGTATAAAACTGGTGAGCATCTTCAGTGATAAGATACTTAAACTCGAAATGCTTGCACACACAAAAAAAATTAATCGTGCAGCAATTTTGGATGATGCCGTTTTGCATGAAGACCTCGAACTAAAGTCGGTATATATGGTGATTATTTTGATTATTTCAACAGAAATACGGGTATTTAACAAGCATTATTAATCCCCAATCTAGGCCTACTCTTGGACCTTACGTCGCCGTAACTTAAGACGACTTTGGGCGATTTAAGGAAGTTCGTGCGAAAATTTGCCAGAAATGCAAAAAATAAATTGGGGGTCACCGTCCTCGTTTCAAAGGGTCACCGAACGTCCAAGATCGTTAAATCCAGGTAAAGCTCTAGCAATGGCCATCTGCCCTATCATTTGTTTATTTTATGACTTAGCGCGCGAGCGCACGCATTACGTGGCATGTCAATTTGGGAGTTTAGCAAATGCAAATGCAGCAAATGGCATTGCTTTCCAAAGTTGCCCAGTCCTCTTAACGGACTCGATCGATTTGCCACTCTCTTACCTCAGTCAGACATAACATTCTAATACCATAACGAGTACCGCATGCTAAGGTCCTTTTTAAGAACACTTCTAGCTTTTCAAATTATATAATAACCAAATCAATGCGCGCGCTCTGATTGGTCAATCAGCTATGGTTATTGTACCAGAAAACTCATGGAAAAATCGCGGGTCCTCTAAATTATTATATAAAAGCAATAGAAGCATGCATTTTTTTTTTTCAAAATTTCATTTGCGACCAACTGACGAGGTCATAGACGAAACTAGTCTTGAAGTTTTGAAGTTTTCGCAGTACTATGTTGAAAGTAGAAATAAGTTTGAGTTTTTCATTTTTTTTGTTAAGATAATTTTTAATTTTTTCTTTAATTTTTTAACTTTTTTGATTTTTGTATTTTTTATTTTTTAATTTTTTTAAGTTTTTGATTGTTTAATCTTTTATTGTCTTATTTTTTAATTCTTTATTTTTTTAAGTTTTCGTTTTTAAATTTTTCTTTAATTTTTGAAAATAAAATTTTGCAATTAAAAAAACGGAAAATAAAAGAAAAAACACAGCAGCCTAGGAAAATAACGGAGATGCTTGAGCTCGGTACGTTCTCTGTACGTTCCCTTAGATTTTTTCTGGTGACTAAGGAACCTAACCAAAGTTACTTGTATCCCTTAGTTTTTTTGAATGTGTAACAAATTTCAACGTCACTGGATACGATGAAGATGTTCAGAGCTTAAGCGACTTTGATAACAGCATCTTGTTTGCCCGATTACAGTTTTTTTCAGAATTCCATGGATTTCAAATAAAATGTTTCTCGTGTATTCTTCAAGTCGTTTTGTTGCGAGTCTCAGTATTTTCGTGGCGACGTTCAACTTGTTTTTAGTTGCATCTAGCTTCTTAAAAAGTGTTGCATAAGCTCTTAACATCCTTCCCGTCCTGGTTATTAAATTCCAACCAGGCTTTTACATCTGATACTTCTTTCCTCAGCGCTTCCTTCAACCTGGTTATATTGGCGATAGAAGATATTAAAAATTAGTAACCCATTTATTACCATGAGGGACGTATCATGTTCTTCTTGATCTTCGGCTTGCTGTACAATATTATTCTCACCACCAGTTCATCTTCTTCGACGATGTATTGAGTCTTGGATACTACCTGTTTCGGCCACGCGCTACTCCTTTATTTTTCTTAGCCGGGTAGCACGGACAAGCAAACGTCCGGACAATACCCAGAGGAAGTTGAGCAAACGCGTTTTCTAAGGATTAGAAGGTAAGAGGGGCGAAGCGTTTGCAGCTTAAAATCCTATGTCCTGCACCGGACAAGCCACATGCGCGGAAATCTAGCTGGAATTATAATATTTGCCTGTGTCTGTGCTTGTGTCTGTGTCTTGCCTGTGTCTACGTGCGGGAATCCGTCCAGAACTACTAAGTGCTAATTCGCTTCTCGCTCGACGATTTACGCGAGGACATTGTTTGCAGCTTCTGAATCTTCTAGTTATTCTAAATTCGTTCGTTGTTCAGAGATGTTTTCTATGTTGCTGGCTTTCAGACTGATCCATTACAGCAAGGGCTTGGCAAATTTCACGAAGTTCTTGTTGGAATCACAGGATTTTGATGTCTGTATATCCATTCCATCTCCGCTATTTTCAGAGGCATTATCTTATCTCGCACTACGTTTCATTGCACTTGTTTCCTCGATGGCTGATGGTTGCTGTACGACCTAAGCCATTCAAGGGGCTGCCGCATGTATCAAGTGTGGGGGCAGACAAAGACCTTCTCAACTTAACCTCACTGGGTATACCATGATAAGAACCTATAGGATTACTTAGATCGCAAGATGCCGATCTCTTCAAGCGTTGGGTACGTTTTTCTAATTTGTGCATCTCTGTCGATCTTGATGGATCCTGTCGTTTCAAAATTTGAACGAAGCCAGTTGCTAACTGTATTGCCTGAGACTTTTTCATCCCTAACAGCTCCCAAAGAGCATTCCTAAAACGGTGGTCTCTATAACAGTAAAGTAGTGGATTAAACAGAGAGGTCAACTGCGTCAAAATCTGTGTAAATCGGAGAGCAGCACTTGATCGAAAGACTGGAACAACGCTTCCTAAGACAGCCATAACAAATATTGGGATAAACGAGGATATTACCATAGCGCTTAATAGACCAGTTGTCTTAGCAACTTTGGACTCCATTTTTGCTTTCATTAGGTCGTCGATTTGAGAAATTTCGTTTAGTTTACGATTGCATATTCCAATGTAAACCTTTCGATAAAAGAATGCAACAAGAAATAAACAAACAGATTCTAGAGCAATCCACAAAGTTACAACTAACCCGAAAAATGCAGGATCGCCAACGACCGCTGACGAAGTAAAGTATAAAACCGTTGGCAAGAGCGAAGAGAGCCAGGTGCCTATTGCAATCTTTTTGAGGCGGCCATTTGTGATTTTACGCTTGTATTCCATCCATTTTTGTACCGCCATGTACCTCTCCCAGGCAATGATAGTCAAGTGATGCAAAGTAGCTATGAAGAGCAAAGGCCCGAAGAACATATTTACCGCATTTAACATACAAATATATTCATACGATACGTGACCTATTATGAAGAAATCAGAAGTGGCAGATATCGGCATGACTATAAGGCCATTTAGAAGATCCGTGAAGGCCATGCTTGACAACAAAATGTTTGAGGGTTTTTGCAGCTCTCTTCTTTTCCTTACAGCTAGGATTATGAATGCGTTCAAAAGAATAGTGGGGAACAAAACAATTGCCGTAATGAGGCCTATAATCAAGTCAAAAGCTGAGGCACCCTTTTCGAATGGGCAATAAGACCTTGTTTCGGTCTTGTTTATGTCCATGCTGTCGTCACTGGACTTACTCCTCCAGTCAACCCTAAAAGAAAAAAATATACATCTAAATAAGGCTAAATAAATAAATAAATAAATAAATAAATAGTTTATTAACACTTCTGGCAGTTGAAAACTGAATTAACCGTGTAGGTCACAAAATAATGATTACAAGCTAAGTCTAACTACAATTAATGTGTACAAGCTAGGTCTAATGTTTGTGATTTGGAAAGAAGGTTTCAATAGCTAGGCTTATGTTTCATGGCTGCTGTGCAATAAACAATTATTGAATGAGGTTTTTGTGATAATCATAGTAATCAAGGTCAAGGTAGGGGTTATCAGTCGAAACCGAAGGCTGATGCTGATAACCCTTACCGAGACCTAAAAAGTAAAACAGAAATAAAATGAAACCAAAGATGAATAAAATCAAATCAAAATTAAATTTACTATTCAGCCGAGCGCTGCCACTAGCGGTTTTTTTTTGGTCCAAAAAAACAATTTGTTTGTGGCCGAGCGCTGCCACATGGCCGAGGACTGACAAACAAACCCAGAGAGCTTTGCGGGATCCCTTCCGAGATTCCAATATGGCGGACACCGCGTGGAAAAAATGAAAGATAAAGTGACTGCGAAAAGAGGCAAGAATAGTGATGTAGGAGATGCAGCACATAAATTGCTTAAAGGAAACGGACGAACAGTTCAGCAATTATCTTCAGAGGTATCAGAACAAGCCCAAAAGTACGCGAGAATTGGGTCCAGTTAGTTGCGCCATTCACCTAAGATGAAGGAGACATTAACCGTTTTGTGAGACATTTTGCTACGCAAGTCGGTACTTCTCTGGTCTCGCAGCAGAGTAGGGTCCTTCCTGAAGATTGCATTCTTGCCCTTACTTTCTTTCGCATAGCACGATACCCAAGAAGTCTTCCAGGACCTTCCAATTTCTTCCTCACTTCATCTTTGACTTCCTCCACGAAGCCTCTGGATTATTGCAATAGATTTCGAAATATCGCAAACGTCTGTCTAACGAAGGAATGCCCAAGGCATATATTGGAAAACCCGCTTTAGAAAATTATGGGCTTTTTCCCTTTTTTATCCCTGTCTTACATATCTTTCCATATCCTCTATTAGCTTCAAAACCTCCCGCCAAACATCCGCCATGTTGGATGTCGATTCCGCAAAGCATTTCGGGTTTTTTCGGCAGCCCTCGGCCATGTGGTAGCGTTAGGCCACGAAAAATACTTTTTTTTGGACCAAAAAAAGCGCGCGGTTGGGTAGTGAATTTACCTTTGATTTGATTTCATTTGTCTCTGGTTTCATTTTATTTCAATTTTACTTTTTTCTTCCCTTGCTTTTGTTTTGAAAGAAAAACTAAGAAATAAATCAAACTTAAAAAATATTACATTAATAATTCCTACAAATTTAAATATTTTAATGGCAGTTCTCGGCCACCATAGAGGAGTAAAAGATCCTATTTCAACGTCTCATTACCATTATCATTATCATTATCATTATTATTATCAGTGTTTTTATTAAACCTTTCACTCTTTTAATTATCTTCAATTGAATTATATTAGTAAACACAATTATCAATATTTATAGCTCGGCTTGTCTCTTGATAGCGGAGCTCCAGCGGCCCGAAAGGCCGCCTAGCGGAGCCCTATAATAATAGGCACAGAATCACGTGCATTGATAGAAATAGAAACCCACGCAACTCTTTTCTCATGGTAAACATGGCTAGCGGCTTGAATCGCGGGCGCGTGCACCCAACGACGACGACGCCGCGCAACATAGCGGCCTTACTCGGGTTAATACCAAGTCTCAGACCACCTTACAAAGTCCCAAACGCCTTTATACCATCCGTGACCGCTTCACTTGCCAGTCCGAGAATGTGGTCTACTCCATCATATGTCGTCGCTGCGGCTGCATGTACGTTAGGGAGTTTTAGCAAACCACGACGGCAACGGCGACGGCGACGAGAGCATCACCAAACAAAAGGTTTAATGAGCAGAGCAATGCTTCTGCACGTGCGTTTTGACTCTTGGTACATTTCTTTGCCGTCCTCTGCGAAACAACGACATGAAATGACCAAGTTCTACGTGTTTTGGAGAACGCGAACCGCAAATACTAATTTTTCGTGTCTGTCTTTAAGAACTGAACGTTGTTGGTGCATGTTTAGCCTGAGCAAGTTTTTAGACCGATAGGCGGACTGAACAGATTTACAGAGTTGTGTTGTGACATTCAAAAGTTAAATATAAGTTCACTTTTACAAGAGGTCACTCCCGCCGTTACCTATTGGTGAGACTGGGAGGCGGCTGCGGGAACTCTTCAGTGAACACCTGCGTAGCGTTCGAAACAATTCTCCTGGCTTTCCTGTAGCCGAACACTTCAACTCTGCCTCCCATTCACTTAATGACATCATGATCTGTGGTCTCAAACTCTGCAGCGGTGATAACACCCGCCGAAAGAATCAGGAGATGAGGCTTATTTTCGAGCTCGGGACACTCAAGCCAAATGGCCTCAACATTAATTTTAGTTTTATTTAAACGTGTACGTTGCTTTTTATGTGAACGCATGTATCGCACGCTCTTACATACACATTCCTATTTCATAGCTGTGTATCACGCGCGCGCAGGTTACGTGCAAGCGCACGTTCACCGTTAGGTTTTTTGTATGGCATATGCCAACTTGCCACAATAGGCTTTTTTACACAGATGAAGGGCTCTGCCCGAAACGTTTGTACATTTTTTTTAATGTTCATTGACACTTTAAGGAGTTTTTCATTAACTTTCTACTAATACCAAGTCTTGCAGTCTTGGTTTACGGCGTATATCTTTGATATTGGACATCTATGTTATGATCAATTGACACCTGTCAAAACAAGATATCTCAAAACGGAGACATTTAAGCGCCAGAAACTTCCTGTATAAAAGGAAACTCTGTTTATATTAGGAATATGTGAATAAGACAGGTCTGTAGTCGTAAGGTTTGAGATTTTGCTTCGGTTTTACGGGCCTGAAAGGTTTTTTGGGCTTTCGAGAAACGGGCCCCAGGACCGGATTGTTCGGAAGCTGGTTAACGCTAACCCAGGATTAAAAGTTGATTGAAGTATGAATTTTTCTTCTATACAAATGTTTTTCCCTGCTTTTGAGTCATGGGCTCCTGATGTAGTCTGACATTAATCAAAATCAAAACAGAAGGCCAATCTATATACACAGACAAAACCTCACTGCGAAGTTACAAAACTCAATCAAAATTCTCGCTTATCTCGGAATAGCTTAATCCGTCTTTGAACAACCCGGCCCTGATGCTCCGCTTTTAGGCTCGGCTAAATCTATATATTATAATTATTGTATTGTTGCTTTGCTGAATTTCATCATGGGGCACGCTTTTATAATAAAATTGGAACAAAGTTTTTCTCTTTTTTCACTGAAAGAGAACCTGAAATCCAGAAAGATATCTCTTGAAGTAAGATTACACGGTTGGGTGTCAAAACGTGGCATTGTAATATTACTTACGATTTAGGTTGCCGTCGACAGTGAGCCTCGAGGAATCATTTCCTTGTTGTTTCCTTGCTTGTATGTCAAACTTCAAAGTATATAAGTGCAGGGACCGTAAAAAACTCACCATTAACTTTTGAACACCGAAGTAGTAATTATAGCCAGCTCAAAACTGATCTCGTCACAGATACGCAACGATGGAGCTTGGTCCACTTTCTTGTAAATCAGGTGTCAATGTAACCCAAACGAAATTGAACCTGGAAGTGCTATTGTCACAGAAAGATAGCATTTGTTACTGAATCATTTAAGCTGTGTTTAAGAATATTGCAGAGATATAGAATATTCAGTATTACTTTAGAAAGTGAATTCAGTTTTTGAGGAACATATAAGGCTATGGCCGACTACAAAGTCGTCGACAAAAAAATAATATTGAGAATGTGAAGCGGTCCTGAATCCACCTGGTAAATGTTCTTTAGATTTGCTTTAAAATTTGCATCAAACGTTTTGACTATGTTTCACGCTTTTTGTCTAATAAAATAAGCATAAAAACATGAACAAAAAGTGGAGTGGAAATCATATGTTCATTTTCGTTTCGGGAATTGTCCAAAGTCGCTGACAGATTGCAAGTATTTAATGGTGAGCGAGACTTCGAAATTCTAAGTTAACGTAACTGTGCAATTCCTAAAAGTGTACGGTTTTGATTATGTATTCCGTTAAAAATGAGTTTAGTTCTTGCCAAAAAAAACACCTTCAACAAAAACCAACCCAAAAACTAAGAACACTGGAGAAAGATATATTAATAAAGATTGCTCTTACTTCAGACTCAGAAAAATAAAACTGAAGTAGTGAGCATCTAAGAAGTTTGCTTTCTGACGATTTATCCTGGGACGGACGATTTATCGTGGGACGGACATTCATAAAGTCGCTCAACAGTGCTATTTGACGCAAATTGACTTCCTAGAAACTATAACCAAGGCAACTGAGTCGAATTTTAACTGGTCCTCTATTTAAAGTGTTGGTGAATCCTTTGGAGTTAAGGAAACTAACCGCTTTCAGCGCCAACAATGGTAACCTCTTTTAATTGAGTACACAAAAGGAGAGGAGCGGAAAATTTCACACTAATTGGAAAAACTACCTCTTTGCGGAAAAAGTAATTGGGCCGCTCAACTTACAAGTGGGCCCATCTTTCTTATTCTAATTTAATAGTTAACACCTTCACGTATTTTCCTTATTTCTCCTGGTCATTTCGTGATAATTGAATCGCCTTTGCAATTAGGGCAAGTGAATGGCCCAGATAATGAAATTAATTTTAACTGAACCTTAACAGTCGACATCTACTTTATTTGGAGTCCTAAAAATGATTTACAAATTTAACTGTATTACACCTGTCAATTTCTTACATAGTTATCTTTATTTAGTAAAAGGCACTATATTAAATGCGCACATTGCTTATGATTTTTTGTTGCTTGGCAAAATTTCAAGAGGCACGCTCTTAGGCTTCTGACGCCACCAAGTAATGTTTATCATAATTTAGTTTGCCGATTCGCATAATATGAGCATAAATAGTTAAAAAGTAATGGTGATTAGGCATAGGCACTTGAAAACTGTGTTCGGCCACCTTAAGTCCAATTAATAATGGCCGCTCTGGTCATCTCACGGGGAACGTTTCTGACTGAATTCTGTCAAGACACGCATGCACGCACTGTCTCTATATATTAAATCATGTCAAACTTCAAGGCATAAAATGCAGGGACAGTAAAAAAATCACCATTAACTTTTTAAGGAGAGTTACTTTTTGTCTGATAAAATAAGCATAAAAACATGAAGAAAAAGTGGAAATCATATGTTCGTTTTTCTTTCGGGAATTCTCTTAAGCCGCTGACAGTATTTAATAGTGAGCGAGACTTCGAAATTCTAAGGTAACAGTCGAAAGCCTTACGCACATACATAACTAACGTTAGTTGTGCAGTTCCTAAAAGTGTACGGTTTTGATTATGTATTCCGTTAAAAATGATTTTTTAGTACTTGCCAAAAAAAAGCACCTTCAACAAAAACCAACCCAAAGACTAAGAACACTGGAGAAATATTTATTAATAAAGATTGCTCTTACCTCAGACTCAAGGTAATAAAACTGATTGAAGTAGTGGACATCTAAGAAGTTTGCTTTCTGACGATTTAGCCTTAAATTACAGTAAGATGGGCATTCATAGAATCGCTTAACGATGCTATTTGACGCAGATTTTGTTCCTAGAAACTGTAACCAGGGCAACTAAGTTGAATTTTAATTGGTCCTCTATTTAAAGTGTTGGTGAATCCTTTGGAGTAAAGGAAACTAACAACCTTCAGCGCACACAAAGGTAACCTCTTGTAACAGTGTACACAAGTGGAGAGGAGTGGAAAATTTCACACTAATTGGAAAAACTACCTCTGCGAAAAAAGTAATTGGGCCGCTCAACATACAAGGGAGCGCATCTTTCTTATTACCTTCACGCACTTTTCTTATTTCTCCTGGTCATTTCGTAATAATTGAATCGCCTCTGCAATTAGGGCAAGTGAAAAGGAAAATCAGAGTGGTTCAATCAGTTAAAAAAAAAATTGCCGAGTCCTTTGGTAGTGGTCAGTGGCGAAAACAAAAGTTGTCGCATGCAATTAAATGGTTTAATGGAGATAGACGGAACTTTCCTGATGAACATTCTCAACACAAATAGTCTTGGGAAACTATACTTAAGGAAAGGTTGGCGCAGATCATTAAATCAATTTTAATTGCAGCTTAACAGTCCACATTTATCTTTATTTAGTAAAAAGCACTATATTAAATGCGCACGTTGCTTATGATTTTTCGTTGCTTGGCAAAATTTTAAGGGCCACGCTCTTAGGCTTCTGACGACACCAAGTAATGTTTATCATAACTTAGTTTGCCGACTCGCATAATATGAGCACAATTAGTTTAAAAATATGATGAATTAGGCATAGGCACTTGAAAACTGTGTTCGGCCACCTTAAGTCCAATTAATAATGGCCGCTCTGGTCATCTCACGGGGAACGTTTCTGATTGAATTCTGTCAAGACACGCATGCACGCACTGTCTTTATGCTGTAAATCATGTCAAACTTCAAAGCATATAAATGCCGGAACAGTAAAAGAAATCAACACTATCTTTTTAAGGAGAGTTACCTTAGAACATCGAAGTAGTTATCATGGCCAGCTCAAAACTGATCTCGCCCCAAGTATGCAATGATGGGGCTTAGTCCACTCTCTTGTATAGGTGGTGTCAATGTAATCCCAAGAAATTAAACTGCCACACTGAAAGTTAGCATTTGTTACTGAATCATTTAAACGGGATACAAGATGTTTAGTATTGCTTAAGATAGTGTGTTCAATTTTTTGGGAATAAATTGACTAGCAAGCCATCGACAAAAAATAATATTGAAACTATGAGGCGGTCCTGAATCAAACGTTTTCTACGTTCAGGCTTTGTCTTCAATAAGAATAAGATATGAAGAGGAATTGGAAATTATATGTTCGTTTTCGTTTCGGGAATTGTCTAAGGCTTCTGACAGATTGCAAGTATTTAACGGTGAGCGAGACTTCGGAATTCTAAGGTAACAGGCGAAAGCTTTATAATTTACGCACATAACTAACATTAACTGTGCCATTCCTAAAAGTTTACGGCTTTGATTATGTATTCCGTTAAGAATGATTTTAATACTTGCCAAAAACACATGCAAAGAAAACCAATCCATAACTAGGAACACTACAGAAATATTTATCAATAAATAAAAAATTGTTCTTACCTCAGACTCAAGAAAATTAAGGTGGAGTATAGAACCTCTAAGAATCGTTTGCTTTCTGACGATTTAGCCTTAAATTACAGTAAGATGGGCATTCATAGAATCGCTTGACGATGCTATTTGACGCAGATTTTGTTCCTAGAAACTGTAACCAGAGCAACTAAGTTGAATTTTAATTGGTCCTCTATTTAAAGTGTTGGTGAATCCTTAGGAGTTAAGAGAACTAACCGCCTTTAGCGTCAACAATGGTAACCTCTTTTAATTGAGTACACAAATGGAGAGGAGCGGAATCAGTTTTATGTCAAAATTGTCCACACCAATTGAAATATCTACCTCTTTGCGGAAAAAGTTCCTGGGCCGCTATACTTTCAGTGTGACGCATCTTCCTTATTCTAATTTAACACTTAACACCCTTGCTTACTTTTCGTATTCTTCCTGGTCATTTCGTTATAATCTACTTTTTCGATTATTTGATCAAACTTTGCATTGTTTTATCACACCCTTCAATCTCTTAGTAATTAGTGCGATTAAACAATAGTTTTATGAGCTAGACCTTTCTATGAGGTGATAGCTGATGAAGCCGAAAGCGAACAGAGAGCGACTGACGGACAAATGGAAAGCGAACAGTGTAATTGTTTTAGTAAAATTCTAACTGAAATAAACGCAAATTACGGTTTCCAATAATTTTCTGCGTGACTGTTATTATGCTACGCTTCACGCTTTAACAACATCGCACGGACTGGAATGTCATTAAAAATTGCAGCTGTTTATTCGCGCACATCATTTTTTCAATAATTGCAAGCTTTGAAGGTTTTTAAAAACAGTTTTCAGCAGCTAGATTTGATAGGTCATTATAACCACTCTTTATCACTTGATGCTCCAATCATGGTATTAAAAAACTGCCCAATAATTGGTGAACATGTTGTTATCATTTTCGTGACACAGTATGTTACCGTAGTAACAGTATGAGCCGCTAAAAGGCATCCATAGTTATAGCTTTGGGAGCTTATAACTCGAAAGCGGCACAGTGAAACTTATATTTTCAAATTTTAATAAACACGATAAATAGCAACTTTTAGCAAAGAAAAATCAGTACACAGGGTATGTTTTATTTACTTATGTTTGTAAATACATTTATCTTATTAGATGTTTTGGTGTGTAATATAGCTGTTATCTTCTTCTCAGCTCGTGAGCGGGCGGAATTCAACAAATCCCGCAATCTTGTTGGTTCCTGGAGCGGGCTGAATTTTCTTATCCGGACCGCCACATCGGGCGGAATCCGTCGAGTAGATCTATTTTCGTAAACGAATTAGCGGTAATCGTCAACCTTTCGCCCTTTTACTCTTTGATAGACCATTACCACAAGTTCTTGGGCCACTATTCTTACAGGGTGAAGCATCTTCCTTATTCTATTTTACCAGATACTGAATACCTTTACTTCATTTTCTTATTTCTCCTAGTCATTTCGTAATAATTTACTTTTTGATCAGACTTTTCACTGTTTTATTACAACCTTCAATCAAACATATCGTTAATCCGTTTCAGTATTATACCTTGCGTTGTAGCGATTTGGGGAGCCTAGCTACATGCTATCAAGTCATACTGATGTTGACCACTTACACTGATCATTTCCGTGGATACCTTATCATCAGCGAGATTCGGTACTTCCTCGACGAAGGTAACCTTGTTACCTTTCCCTTGTTATGATTCAAGACAAAGTTTAATACCGATAAATGCAAGCAGAATACGGAATCAATAAACAGGAAATAATTGTACGTTAAAACAAATCTATATTACTTAGAACAGTGAAGTAATAGTTATCGGTCAAAACTGTGCTTGCTTTACTCATTTATGATAGTAAAAATTGCGACAGTGAACCTCGGAAAATCGTTTGCTTTTTTGACGATTGAGCCAGAAATAATCGTGGGAATATATGACATTCGAAAAGTCGCCTTATGATGCAATTTGTAAGAACAAGCGAGAACAGATAATCCATAACAAAAAAAAGAACAGATCTTCACAAATTTGAGAAACGTTTACGACAATGTAGCATGGGTAGAAACTTACGATTTGAGGAGCTTACGTGTTATCAAGTGATACTGGCCTACTCTGATCGTCCCGCTCAGTGAGATTCCTTTATGAAACTAAGCTTACAACCTTTCTATTTTATAACTTACAGCAAAGTTTAAAAGCTTGAAGTGAAAGGAGGCTGTCAAATCAATCATCACGAAATATTTTTTAACAAAAGAAATGTATTATTTAGCTAGAACACTGAAGCAATATTTATCTGTCAAAATTTCTTCAGCCTTAGATTCACGAAAATAAAAATGGCGATAACGAGTCTTCTGGAGTCATTTGTTTTTCGCATATTTAGGTAGAAATGATCGTGAGACTGACGTTCATATGCCAGCTGCCACAGAATTAAAAGGTACAAACTTTAATCAGGGTAACTCAGTCGAATTTTAATTGCCCCAATATTTTAATGATTGTCGAATCCTTTGGAGTGAATGGAACAGTAGTTACGGCCAACAATGGTTACTACTGTCAAATTTCAGTACCGTAATATCTCATGTGAAAAGTCTGCACACTAATTGCAAAATCTGCCTGTTTGCGATAAAGGTCCAGGACCTCTATTTTTACGGGTTGGCACCATTTGGTATTAATTTTGTCTTCTTTTTGATTGATTAGGCACAAAATTATTTTACCTATTTTAGATGACGGTTCCACCATTTGGCGACCCTGCACTAAGAAGAATTCCGATATTTTAGAGCGGCTATAGAATGAAGCATTGAGAATAATCTTAAGGACAAACCCTCTGACTTGCACTGAATTGATGAGCGAAAAATTAAAGACTTCTTACTTGTTATCCAACTGGCGAAGATATATGCGTCTCCAGCTAGTGTTTAAATTTCTTAATAACCACTGTAGTGCTACGCAACTTCAATGTTATATGAAATTCAGATCAGAACCTTATGGTAGGTGCTTAAGAGATACCTGAGAAATTCACCTGCTATGGGCAACTCTACATGCAAATTTACATCCGGAAAAGAATGGAACAATTTACCTAAAGAATTACGGGCTTAAGACTTCAATTTAACAATTTTTAAGTCAGACATTCCAGTATTTGTTAGAGCAAGACAAAATGCAGCATAAATGTAGCATTTAGATAATAGTTGATATTTTTGTAATCAAACTATCCCTTTCAGTTTTGAATATTTTGTATTGCTAACACTATTAATTTGAAATATTTTATCAACTGTACATAGGTTTACACCGGCTGTCTTTGTATTTAAATTGGGTTGATTTTTTTTCAGTATAAATAAAGTATTTATCATTATTATCATTATAATCTTTATTATCATTAATCATTATTATTATTGTCATTAATATTAATATTATTGTAATACAGAACTGTCATCCCTTTAATTATCTTCAATTAGTAAACATAACTATTAATATTTATATGAATGTTGTGCCGCGTAGCACTATGAACACAAATGATGTAATAGAGAATTAACTCTGAAGTGTAAATTTTAGTGCTAATTTAACCCATGAATAACCCACT
>CM042751.1:31532900-31543894 GCA_022496165.2 Catalaphyllia jardinei
CTAGTAAAGGGAATCAGGGAACCACACGAGGTAAAGAAAAAATCTTTGACCTCGGTGGGAATCTTTCTCTGTCCGACCTCGTAGCTCAGTCGGCAGAGTAACGGTAGATCTGTTCCGAAGGTCGTGGGTTCTATTCCCACCGAGGTCAAAAGATTTTTTCTTTACCTCGTGTGGTTCCCTGATTCCCTTTACTAGGGCTAAGTGGGTTATTCATGGGTTAAATTAGCACTAAAATTTACACTTCAGAGTTAATTCTGTTACATCATAACTATTAATATTTATAGCTCGGCTTCTCTCTTGATATATTTATTGTACTGTTGATTTGTTGAGTTTCATCATGGGACACGTTTTTAAAATTTAGACATATTTATTTACTATTTTAATTTTTCACTACTGCAAAAGAACCTAAAATCCAGAAAGATATCTTTCTAAGAAAGATTAGACAGCTGCATGTCAAGATATGGCATTCTAATATTACTTACGGTTTAGGGTGTTGGCCACAATGGGCTTCAAGGAATTGTTTACGTGCTTTCAATTTAGCCAGGAATTATCGTTGTGAAAATTGCACTCGTAAAATCACCCAACAACGCCATTTTCACAGAAACATGTGCCTCTAAAATATATTGGGCAATTGAATTGGAAAACAAAGTGGTTAAGTCAGTTTAAAAGATTGCCGAGTCGCTTGGTAGTGGTCAGTAGCGCCAAAAAAACGGTGGAGATGGGCGAAGCATTTTTGGTGAGCATTCTCAAAACAAATAGGAAAAAAGGAAAGCTATACTCAAGAATAGGGTTGGCGCAGATTATAGAATTAATTGTAGCTTAACAGTCGAAATTTACTTAATTTGGGGTCATATATAATGATTTGCAAATTCGATTGCATTACACCTGTCAATTCTTCACGTAGTTGTTTTCGTTTCTAAGCAAAATTTCAAGGGGCAAGCCCTCACCCTTCTGACGCCAACAAGTAATGTTTATCATAATATAGTTTGCCGACACGTTAATAATGGCCGCTCTGGTCCTCTCACGGGAACGTTTCTGACTCAATTCTGTCACAAGACACGCATGCGCACACTGTATACACTGTTAATCATGATAAAGTTAAAAAAAGTATATAAATGCCAGGACAGTGTGAAAGTAATTACCATGTTTTTTTTTTTGTTTGTTTAGTTTTGTTTTGTTCTTTTTTAAGGAGAGTTACTCTACAACATTTAAGTAGCTGTAATGGTTCAAAACTGATCTTCTCCCAAATACACAAGGATGGGGCTCAATCCACTTTCTTGAAAAGGGGGTGTCAATGTAAAAAAACTGAATTTGGAAGTAGAAAAGATAAGATAAGATCAACTTTATTTAATCACGATAGCCTATTCAACAAGATAAAAAACAATAGCTGGTTTCCAGTAGAGGCATGAACTAAATATAAAAATTAAAAATACACTAAATGTACTAACATAGATGATTAAAACTATTTATATATTAAATATAACCCTAAGTATAATAGTTAAAATACACTAAATATACTTACAACTATTCGTGTATCTAATATAATCCAAGAAATAGATTATTATATGACATTTGGTCAATAGGTTGAAATAAGCTTCTCAAACATAGGCAAAGCTTTACAATCACATATTTCATTCGGTGAGGAATTTTAGACTCTAGCACCATTGTGGCTGAAACTCTTCTTCAAAAAAAATCTGTCTTTGGCAATAGAAAGGCCAACTTATTATCAACGTTCCCTAGATGGTAACTGTTGGCTGAGCACGGGTCCCTAAGTGTTATTGTCACAGAAATATCGCATTTGTTAATGAATCATTTGAGCTGGTTTATGAATACTACAGGGGTACAAAATGTACATTATAATTCAATCAAAATATTTTCCCGTTTCTGATTGGTTAAAACCACACGCATAATTCACCATAACCAGCTGTTGTTGACAAAATTTGAAAAGAATCTTTGTCATTTTGAACCAATCACGTCAAAACTGCAGCCCGCTGCATATTATAGAACCATTGACCGAAAAAACCTGGGGACGAGATTGTGTTACTTTTGGTGAGCGGAAAACAATGAGCGAAATGGGGAAACTTCTACACGAACGGGGAAATATTTTGGATGAATACTAAAGCAATTATTGGATTCTGCAGATCTTGGAGGGCGCTATCCACCTCGGCCTTCGACCTCGTTGGATAACGCCCTCCTTGATCTGCAGAATTCTTCATATCCTACTCAACCTCATTCAATAATTGCTAAGTATTGCTTACCTTACTACATGATTTCGCGGCACGCTTATTTCGCGATTTTGAGGTGCGCATATATTTCGCGACACGTGAATTCCGTGATTTTGAAAAAAAAATACTTAAATATGTCCTTGAATTTAGTAAGCCGACTTTATCAGTGGTACAATAACGTTAAAAGCAAACAGAAACGAAACGGCGGGGCTATATGGCAACATATAACATAATACGAGTCACTTAAAGTGGAACTATGACGAAAATCGCGTATTTCCAATCGAAGCCATTTTAAAACATAAACATGTAGTCTGTATGAGAAGTAAAATGTAGTTTACTATTAAAGTTTTTAAAATATGCAAATTAGTGATGCCATGTGATGACGTCATAAACTCAACCAAATTTTGACCAAATATCATGAAAAAAGATATATCGGCAATTTGAATCAGAAACTAAATGTGCTCCACAATACGAACTTAACAGTTTTGTTACCATGGCAACATACTGGGTTCCCGACCTCCCCAATATTAAAGGCATTTCTGGCCACCTTTAGCGCTACTTTTTCATATTTGCAAATGGTGCCTGACATGCCTTATCCAGCAAGCATATAAATATGAAAACTCGAGTTTGTCGCCTCGTTTAACATTTTTTGAGCTGAAAAACACCAACATTGAAATCAAGTGGATGGGGACTGGAAAAGAGTGACTTGCCATGGGAACAGAACTCACAGGAAGGGTTTCATTCCTTCGAAATCATCATCAATGTGTTCGGTGCACTTCGAAAATTCTTGTTTCGAGCAAAGAGCTGCAGTTTTGTCGCCGAAAAGTGACATAAAGTTCAAGCGATTCCTACTCAAAGGAGCAATTCCAACGAGGGACACTGTGGTCCCGTATTCTTCTCCGGAAAGTAAACGAAAACGTAGAAAGGTAAGTCTATTGTTGTATTCTTTTGCTGTTCCTGGCGGGACGTTACGCATTAGTTCCGGCACACTTTCGCCGATCATTGCCTTGTGATAGATTTGAAGTAACGGCTACGCAGACCCGTATTCTTGTTCATTGTGGCTTGCGAAGCGAAATAATAAGGCAACGTTAGTAATTCTGATCTATCTTGTTGTGGATGTTTTTAAAATGGGTCTTCACTGTATTTGCCGCTTTCCCGGTTAAATTTCCCGGAAGTTTGCTTATGTTGCAACTCGTATTTTACCTTTTTAAGGCGGCTGTCTCTTCTTTTTAGACCTCACAATGAAGATATAAACGCGCGTGCGAGGAATGTTTGTAAGAGCTTTATGGGAAACTTTACACTTCAAATGGAGTGACAACTAGTGAAATGAAGTGAACAAGCATTCTCTGCCGTTTGATTGATCGACTAAAAAACCCGCTAAGTGTAGGGTTCACATGTATGTTTCATGTTTCATTTATATGCAACTAATTTTAAAACCCAATGTGGGAGACAAACCAAAATTCCATTTGCTAACCACTAGTGTTTTAGTTTTGGTCCTGAATATCTGTCCGAGTGAAAAGCCAAATTTTAGCTCGTGCTTTGCAATAGACAAGAGGTGGCCTGTCAGTTAAGGCTATAATTAGCAGGACGAAGGCCAAAGCATTCTAGTTAATAGTCGCATGTCTGCGCGTTTATTTACAGTTCAAAATTAGATCTGTTATGAAGCTAAAAATAACAATAAACTGATAACTACAAAAATTGCAAGCTTACTTGGGTATCCTAACAGACGTACCTTGAACACTACAGAAACGAAATTTATGTTGATGGGCTCCAGACAAAGATTAAATACTCTATCTGATACACTCGAACTCTCCATTGACAATTTTCCGTTTGAACAAGTTTCCTCTGTGAAATCCCTCGGAGTATACATCGATGAAAATCTTATGTGGCATTTCCACATTGACAAACTTTGTAAAACGATGGCTTCTGCAACTGGAACCATAAGATAATGCGCATATACAACTCACTAGTACATTCAACCTCACTCTGGGGTAAGTGTGTCTAACAAGCTACAAAACCGTGCTGCACGAGTAGTGACTTCATTGAACTGTATGATGCTGATGTCGATTCTGTTTCACAAACTCAGCTGGACTTGCAATCTCAACGGTCAAACTCAGAAAGCCTTAAGGCTAGCGCTAGTCACACACTAGGGGACTGGTCGCAGGGACTTGTCACAGGGACTTATCCCTTAGTGTGTACACACTAGAAAATTGACCGATTTGTGGGACTATTGGTCCCTTCGACTAGAATTTCGATGCAAAATACGAGTACACACTAGGGGACTAGTCCCCGAAGCAAGTTCCTGCGACAAGTCCCCTAGTGTGTGCCAACCTTTGGTTTTCAAGGCTTTAAAAGGTCTGGTTCCCAAATATCTCACTTCTAAACCTGTAACGCGAAATGAATGAAATTATGCTCAGAGGGACTTAACTTGCTGTTTCCTTTCCGAGAGCTAACTATTTGAAAAATACTTTTAGTTACAGCGGCGAAACGCTTTGGAACAGCTTACCCTGTAACGTTAGAGGGTCTGGTTTGTCATAATTTTTAAACACACCGCATTCATGGAAATCAGGTTAGAAAGCTGAATATCGTTACAATTTAATATATGATATTAGGATTAGAATTTTAGGTTTTGGATCCTATACATTTTATTGGAATTTATTGTACCTGATGAATTTTCACCGTGCATAAATAATGGTTAAAGATTAATGATTGAAGATTAAAGATTGAAGATTAAAGATTAAAGGGGAGGTCCAAGTCTCCCACAAAGAGCGAAATATATCCAACATCTTGATCGTTAGCAATTCAGCTTCAGCCAACAGTCACCTCAACAAGTCTTATCTCTGTTTCAAGGGCGAACATTCAAAGAGGAACATTCAACATTTCTTTAAACAGCGTAAGTCAGAAGAGTCCGAATTTGTCTTTGCACAGCGCGAAGCGCCGTCATGGATAAGCGAAAAGGTTTCACACTGTGTGTTTTAAATACGAAATCCCCTTATTGTATTTTAGCTTGTGTAGGCTCTTTATGCGCTAGTTGCTGGGCGGGAAAGCGAATTTGTTTTTTATTACGTTCGGTCATTTACATCAGTCTTGAATTTTTTTGCTGTTCTGCATGTAAGCTTATGTTCAGTATCGGGAAAAATAAAACTGATTTTATGTTTAATTCTCGCTATATATACAATAAACAAATTACTAACAGCTTCGAAAGTGCTTTGTACGGATTTTTATTCACTCGTTGCAAACTTTGAAAAACTCGTGAATAAAAATCCGTACGTCGCACTTTGTATGAAGTAACCTATATGAATTGTATAATAAGTTGACATAGTCTTCCTTCTTTAATATATAAATAGACTCAAAGCCTTCAATTCTATAGAATTGAATAATTACGTAACTCTGCAGCAGCTTGTGGGCATAATAACACTCAAAATGTCAAATCTGCTTTCGCTTCTCGCTTCTCGCCTATTCATTTCAGAGACTGACTAACAAAGAATGATATATTACTTACCGCCATCAGTTGTCATGTCACAGTACACTGATAAAGGTTCCCGTTGTTCTCGGGGTCAATCCAGTACTCCCCGTCTCCTCTGGAGTATCCAGAATCTAGAATGTCCTTTTTCACTCAGTCACAACCTCAAATTGCAGTTGTGATGATTCTGATAGTTATCCCTTGTAGTTAGGATTGTCCCACCACTCCCCCTCTCCCCCTCCCCTCCCTCCTACAACCAATAACAACGCATGATCAGAAACGCTTTAATTCCATTCAACCAAAATTTCTAGAATTTTCGCAAATATAATGTAGAGAATTTCCGCAGAAAGTTTCTGGAAAGAAACGAAAGTTGTTTAATTTTCGAAATGCGAACTGGAATCTGAAAGTTCCAGGAATTCCGGGAAGAAAGTCAAATGGAGCGGAAATTCCGGGTAAGAAGGTTACGAATATCTGGATTTACCTCGGGAGGTTGTATCTTTTTTTGAAGTACCGGGAAATGGTGCGCTATTTACACAGGAAATTTCTGGAATTCAAATCGTAGTTTTTGGTCAAATTGAAAGCCCTACAAGTCGATCACTTTCGGAAATTGAACGTTTAGCACGCGCGATTTGAGCATGCAAAAAGAGAGATGATTTTCTTACCTTTCTCATAATAAATGAATTCCTTTAATGGCCTTTCAACTGTCGTGTTTGGTCGTTCAATTCACAGATTTTATTGCGACGGTGGCCATCAGAAGGTAAGCTGCATGATCGACATTTCACGTTCCTTGAACATCGCGTACCGCATTCGAGCTCATCACTTATCGAAGTTTCTATGACGTGACCAACAAACCTGAAATCTGAAGGTAGCCTAGTTCATCCTAAATGGAACTTTTAAAAAAAATTCACTGGACTTCTATTGAGGGCAAAGGCTACCCACCTTTGCGAATTTCAAAGAATTGATTCAGGTTTGATTCCACGAAGAAGGGAAGAAATATCGTCGCCAACAATACAGCTTGACCTAATACTACCATCATTTTCAAGTACACTCCTGGTAACAGGAAAAAAAACATTTGACATTTTTAACCCAAGCATGCGTCTTTTCTTAATTGTTAACTACGCCAGAAGCAAATGTCAATAATTATTGTCAATAAAATCCTTTAAAAATCCAGGAACAATCATTTTCCATTCGTTAAGATGTGGCGAGTCTTTAACTCAATGTATGATTTCTGTCTAATAGGACTTCTTGACTCCATAGCTCGTGACCAGTATTTGAAGGGGTACAAAGAAAAGTCGTCGATTTTATGCTTAAGGTGTGCTGTTATTTGTGTTTTTTAAAGTTTTTGAAAACTAACTCAATAGCGTGCAACATGAAAGATGACCAAAAATAATTGTTTGCAAAAATGTAGCGACGCTTTCAACTTATGAATTCATTTTTATTTTTATTCATTAAATATATTTTATGTAAATAAAATATGTGCAAATAAACTGAGATGAATTAAAACATGAATAACAAAAGTTACGAATTTCTCACTTGACGACATACTTCATTTGCGTACTTTTACGGTGCCAGATTAGCAAAATCTATGATCTCACCTAAACGGAACACCTCTGCTTTTATATAACATTATCAAAACTGTCTCTAAAAAGTGACCCAATCCGCTTATTTTGAAAAGCGGATTTTCAAAAATCACCTATGTAGTTAATAAATCCTGAATGAGGGGTTTCTTTCTACTGCACGACGTAAAGAAAAATCTTACCATTTTTCTCGTTGAAAAGTTTAATCTTTCCACTCATTTTGAGATCAGTGATATCTTATGGATTTCCTGTTTTAAAAACTTAACAAACTCCCTTGTGTGCCTCTGTCCATGAAAAAAATCATAGTTAGCAACAAACAAAGTACGAAGTGTAATAAACTAAATGAATTTTTTATTGACAATCATTTACGTCACAAAATTAGCCTGCAGGGTGCATATGTTCTTTTGTAATGAAAGTCTCACGACGTCAAGGCAAAAATACAAACCTTATCCGAAAGGTTTTTAAGTGACAATAATATAAACATCCTTCAGCAGTCTTTGACAACTGATTAGTTTATTAAAAGAAAACATTGCATTTATGGTTTTGTTTATTTGTAATGGAATAGAGTTGAAAAACAACTGTCTTGTAATTTCATATTACCTTCGGCTTATCACGATCAGCCATTTACAAAAAAAGGAGAAAATATTGAAATCACTTATTCTGGGTCTGTAAAGACTATAACGAAGATTAGTCGGTGGGAAACTGCCGTTCCGTGAAATTGAACTTAAGCGACTTACTAGTTGGGATTTTGTCAGCAATTTTAATTTTTAATTTCAAAGTATTTGTTTGTTCATTTATAGTATCCACGACCACAATAGCGCAGCAGTAAGTCTCGTAACATTAAGTTTTACGTATATCATAAACTGAGGGCCTTGCATGCGGTCTAAAATGTGAAAGAAAAAACATTAAACAACTCAAAGAAGGTTTTTATGACTCTCTTCTCCATGATTTTCCTCTTCGTTGCCTCTCAAGAGGCCCTGCGCCTAAGAAACGACCGATGATTTCGGGCTAAAAAATAGAATCGGTCGATTTTTATCTCCCAAGTAAAGGTTACCGAATACTATTTAAAAATAAATTTCTTTTGTTTCAGTTTCGCTTTTTCCGCCTGATAACAGCAAAATCAGGCCGAAAATAAGCCTCCGCAAAAAACGCTTCACAAATCAATATCGCAACGCAAAATAATAAAAAAAAACTACATAGTGTTGAAGAAAAAGGCCTTTTAATGCAATATCATTCGATATAAATCGAAAAACTGCCGAAGCAAATAAAAAATAGAGTTTCAAACATTTCATAGAGTTTCAAACATTGCTGATTTTAAATTAATTATTTCTCAAAAGTCCAACGTTTTTGAAAGCAGTCACAATGATGAATCACACATTGGAGGGATATACATCACGTTTCCGGAAAAACATTTTTTGGCCAAAGTATATTGACCTTGTAAAAAGCGTTCAAAGTTACCTTGCTTACCGTTATCCTGCGACTTCGGCGAAACACTTCTCTTTTGTCAATACGGCCCGTGGATAGCGTGGTAAACGCCACTTTAAACCTTGCTAGGCAGTCAAAGACCATTCTAATTAGAAGGACGTGGACTTAAATTCGTTAGCACAGTTAGCAGGTGGTAATTTCGAGTTATTTTCTTTTTCTGCGTAGTTTTCATCTTCCAATCTCTTTTAAGTCTCCATCTAATTTACTGTGCAATGTTTGAAACTTTATTTTTTATTTGCTTCGGCAGTTTTTCGATGTTTATCGAATGATATTGCATTAAAAGGCCTTTTTCTTCAACACTATGTAGTTTTTTTTATTAATTTGCGTTGCGATATTGATTTCTGAACCGTTTTTTGCGGAGGCTTATTTTCGGCCTGATTTTGCTGCTATCAGACGGAAAAAGTCTGCGGCTCGATATTTTTGGTTTAAAGCGAAACTGAAACAAAAGAAATTCATTTTTAAATAGTATTCGGTAACCTCTACTTGGGAGATAAAAATCGGCCGATTCTATTTAGCCCGAAATCATCGGTCGTTTCTTAGGCGCAGGGCCTCTTAAATACTGTTTCATGTTTCTTCTTTCCAGGAAGATAATTTTCTGTCTTATGAACAAAAACCAGACCTTTCAAGATTGTAACTTTGTGCAGGAAACTACACTAGATATTTTTTTAAATTTTATGTGGTTGTACCTAATAATGTAGTTATACGAAATGTGCGATAAAAAAGCATATGGTATGATGCTCCTTTAAGTGTCATAACTTGTCAAAGGTGCGTCAAAAATCCGTGCAATGGTATACATTAAGTGCGCTTTCTTTTTCTGAATTCCGCTACGTTTCGGGGTATCAGTGACCAAACACATGGAGTTGACGTTAAAAAGTCCCAATAAATACAGTGCATCATAAAGGAACAATTTGGTATGTGTTTTTCAACTATATTAACACCAGGCACCCTAACATCAGATTCACTATGGAAAAGGAAATAGATCATAAGATACCTTTCTTAGATGTTTTGATCAACAATGACACTCATTTTCCTGTCACTAGTGTTTACCGTAAGAAAACCTTCACGGGCCTTTTGACTAATTACTTTAGTTTTACATCGCATTCCTACAAACTGGGTCTCATTCGCACGCTTGTTGACAGAGCCTACAAAATCAACAACACCGAGCTTGGTTGGGTTTTCACGAGGACATCACGAAACTTACCAAAATCTTTCAGAAGGAATCTTTTTTCCAGTCCATCTAGTTGAAAACATTATTAATCGCTACCTCGCACTTACTCGCCAGGACTGTAATTCCCCGGCTTCTGTCTCTGACACTGCACGTACCTTTTACTTTAAATTACCTTACATTGGTCCTTTTTCTATTATCACGCAGAAAAAGATTCGCCATTTCGCCAAACGTTACTGTAATAACACTGATGTTAAGTTAGTTTTCTCATCCTTTAAAATCGGCAACATGTTCAGTGTGAAGGATCCTGTCCCTCGTGGGCTCCGTGCGGGTGTGGTATACAAGTTTTTGTGTGCGGGCTGTAATGCCTGCTATGTCGGCAAAACTACCCGGCATTTTTCCACGCGCGTACGCGAGCACATTTTTAGTGATAGGTCCTCGCACATTTTTAAACATTTACAAAATTCTGAACATTGCCGCACTTTATGCTCTAATGACTGTTTTAGCATCCTAGATCACGCTTCCACCACCTTCCAGCTCAAGATAAACTGAGAAGCCATTCATATTCAATGGCAAAAACCTTCTCTTAATCATCAACTTTATCACGTTAATTTAAAACTTTCTTTGTAATATTTTATATTATCATGTTTCCTTTTGTTCTTATAGTTAATTAGCATTTTGGTTCAACTATATATTCAACTCTGTACTTTGTACTTTAAACTGAAGATGACAGAAGTTTCTGTCGAAACATGTTTTTGAATTTAAAAAGTGTCGTGTTATTTCTCAAGATATCGATATGCAGAGTTTCCTAACGATTTAAAGTTTATCACTCATCAGTACGCCAAACAGTTGCCTGAAGCTCCACAGGCCAATATCCCACATGGCTATTGACACCGCGAAGAAGCAGTGGAAGGCGTCTCACTTCATACATTCGTTGGCGCGTCAAGATTAGGCAATGCCGTAGTAATGATGTAACAGAGAATTAACTCTGAAGTGTAAATTTTAGTGCTAATTTAACCCATGAATAACCCACTGGGCGTTAGCCCTAGTAAAGGGAATCAGGGAACCACACGAGGTAA
>CM042751.1:31544294-31546794 GCA_022496165.2 Catalaphyllia jardinei
TCTCTGTCCGACCTCGTAGCTCAGTCGGCAGAGTGACGGTAGATCTAATGCCGTAGTACGCTACGCCAGATACGGACACGTGAGTGGACAGATCTCAGCTGCCCTGGTAACGGCCAAAGCAAGAGTAACACCGATTAAATCAGTCAGTGTCCCACGCCTTGAATTACTCGGAGTGCGGTTAGCTAAAACAGTATCTGAGGGAAGCTCGAAATTCTGCTAAGTTAACACACATTGTGGACGGACAGTATGGACATAACCTACTAGGTTTAGGATCACACAAGAGCGCTGAAATCGTTTGTTGCTCATCGGGTAGCAGAAATTCAACAGAAATCGGACCAAGCTCAGTGGCGACATGTACCACGAAAACAAAACCCCGCTGACGAAGCAAGAAGAGGTTTGGAGTTACAGTTTGGATCTTAATTTAGATTAATTAATTTCCAAAAGTAAAAGAGCATGCGCAAGACTTCAGAAAAGCAAGGAGACAGGAAAAAAAGCAAAGCGACATCACTGTAAAAAGTCCTAGAACCGTAGGAAATCAGTAACGCAGAGGAGAACTGGGTTTGGGAAATTCAAATAGAAAGCTTTTCGGAGGAATTGACAACCTTGAGAAAAGGAGAAAGTGTCTGAGAAGTAGTCCGCTGTGGAGATTGTCCCCATATATGGACAGTGATGGAATCGTACATGTGTATGGGAGACTAGAAATTCCCAATATGCCTCACAATGCCAGGCACCCTGTCATATTATACCGAAGCAACATCATCGCCCATATCCATACTCAAGGCCATCATAACCTCGGAGTGAACTTTACGCTTGCTGAATTACGACAGAAGTACTGGATTTACAATGAGAGAGAAGATTTTAAGCCATGGAAATAGAGTGTAATGTCTGCAAACTCGGAAGAAAATGCAGAGGTGGCTGAGAGATCCTGGCACCCCTACCTTGAAGCCATGCTTGGCACATCATTGCGATATTGTGCTTCTTGTGTAGTCGTATTGCTGGCCACTTTGCACTAAGCTGACGAGAAAGGTGACTGCGAAGCGTTATCTGCGCCTGCATGTTTAGCTCTGCTAGCACAGGAGCAGTTCATCTAGAAATAGCTTACTCATTGGATGCAGCCAGCTTAATTCTTAAAGCATTTTCCAGAATGGTCGCCAGCCAGACGTGGAAACCAGAGATGATGGTTATACTGACAACCTAGTCCGGACTTCGGTTTAAACTCGGATCAAAAAACAGGTAGCTTTTAACGGAATCCACTGGCGATTTAACCCCCCGCATCACGAAGAAATTTTCGCCCTTGTCAAGTCTGCTAAGAGAGCTTTACGCGCAATCCTTGGAGATTCCAGCTGACTATGGATGAAGAGCTACTAACCACGGTGGTCGAGGTAGAACGAATTTTGAATTCCTTCCCGCTCAGTTATTGTAACAGCGATCCCAACGATGGCCATGGTTTAAAAACAAACCATTTCCATTACGTCCGAATCGGTGGACAACTTGCACCCAGGGTCATCGATGACATTGCATTCAACCCCTGAAATTGATGGCGGGTTACACAAGATTTCATCACCAAGTGAAGAAGATTGATGAAGGCAACCCAACCAGGCAACCCACGACACCATTGTCCTTTGGGTCGAATTCAAGAGGTTTTTTTTTCTGGCCCTGGCGGAAACGTCAGAGTTGTACGCGTTAGAACAGGAAGCGAAAATTATGTGCCTCCAATCACAAACTTGTGTCCGATTAGAGACGTAAAGAGTCATAACACAGTCCTGTTCGAGGGGGAGGATGTTCCGGCGAACGCTTGTTTACACTAACGCTTGTCGTTGAGACGGCCGAACAAAACACTGCATGTTTCATCATAAGTCTTAACTAATTAGTAATCGAATCGGTCGTGTCAGTTAGTTAGTTGTTGGGACTTAACACAGTACGTTTAGTCGCAGCGTTTTCGTTCTCAGCCGTGGAGTAGTTGTAGAATTCCTTGTCGTCGAAACATTAAAATGTTTCCCTACTCACTTATTGCAAAAGCAATGAACTATAGACTAATTTAATTTATTTAGCTGTCGAGCTTAGGTTGAGGGAAATTTCTTACGCTGTACACGTGCACGCGCTCATTTAATTGCGCCCGCTGATGACGCGAAAATCGTGTACACTAGGAATGCGCAATGCAATACTTAGGAATCACCTTAAGTTACATAAAGCTATTTCGGCTTCACATTTTGTGGAGACCAAATGGCGAGTTCAAACACGAGCCTAGTTTATAGCCTCTATATATTTTGAATGAATGGAGAAACGTAAGAGAGTCAGTTCCCAAGGCAATCACTTTTCAGTTAATTGATTATTGGAGGCTGGAACTCTAGGAACAGCCGATTCTGTGACGCATCAAGCATACGTGGAAAGCCCAGGCAGTTAAGTTCCACGTATGTTTATCTTCTCATTAAGCATTACGTAACGCACGTGGTATCATTATCTCTGGAACTGACTGGACTCGACTGACAGTACCGGATTA
>CM042751.1:31551794-31558013 GCA_022496165.2 Catalaphyllia jardinei
AAAGTCTCCAGATGATACAGCAGAGTTGAAATCATCACATTCCCATCTGTTCGAATGTGGAACTGCTGCCCAATGATAATAGCTTTTAATAAATGCTGGATATTCATACAACTCACGCACTCCGTCGTGCCCCCATTTACCTACTTTATATGAACCACTATCTAAACCCCAGTTGGCACAATCCCCTGCAAGGATTGAGTTGTCTCCACTCAGTCTTGCAAATGAGCCACAGGCATAGGGCTTAGCATTGGTCTGACGGCTGAAGTACTGGACCACAGCTTCACCAGTGCTGTTAGTGGCCGTGGTAACGTGAAATGTACGTCCAAGTTGTTTGTTGCAGTGGAATCTCAGCTGAGTGAAGGACAAGTGAGTTCTCAGCTCTTTTAAGGCGTTAGTTGATAGAACCATATTGTTGTTCTGATAATGGTTGATTCCGCGATATGATGCCTCAATATTCAAGGTAGCAGGAGGAGACGATCCGTTAATCACAACGTTGTAGACCAGAAGCCAGCCTCCTAAAATAAACAACATTTAGAATATTGAAGAAAAACAAAGATAAGACCAAACAACCATCTGAAATAACTATTTTAACACCGTGTTATTTCGTTACCATGTGGTAATACTGAGAATCGGAATAAGAATAAGACAGTCTTCCATTCCGAGGTGTTGCTTAGCTCATCACCCATATGCAAGAACCAGCCAGATGTTTGCATGATGAACTGTACAATATAGGTATACGGGGACCATTGATCATCCCTTATGGCTTAGAAAACTGTCGCAGTCTAAAAATGTAAATACCAAGAGGACATTTTTGCCAGCTTCTTGACCACTGACTGGCTTAAAGCAAGGCTCGGGGATCCTTCAGATATTTCTTTCTAAATTTACCAGATTCTGACCCCCTACACGGACGTTCTTTGTACTCGCAAGCCACAAGAAAGTCTGAGTCGGAGGCTTATCTCGTATCTTGGAAAGTCTCTCAGCTATGAACAGTGCTGCGCCGGTATGTAAGAATTAAACCCTTCCTAAACTATCTCATAAAATTGAAAAAGAAAGGTGAGCTTTACAAGGGGTCGCCAGCATGATGTAATCTTGCTATATAACTCGATGTCGGTTATCACCAAAATTGGGAGGGTGGGGTTTAATATAGCAAATGAAAAAAATATATATCAAATGGAATATTATTTGAGATAGTGAGAAATTCGAGATAACCAAGTTTAAGCTCGGTTTCAACTGTGTGTGAAAACTCCACCACCTGGAACCACTTTTCATCAGTAGATATTGATCTAACAGTCTCCTACCTCCGTCAGTTGTCATGTCACAGTACACTGATAAAGGGTTTCCGTTGTTCTCGGGGTCGATCCAGTAATTCCCGTCTCCTTTTAAGTCTCCAGAGTCCCGAATGCTCTTACATGAATGACCAGGCTGATGAAAATACCAACCGGATACTAAAGCTGTAAAAGAAAATCATTATTACCAATCCTTGTAATCACAATAGATGGAAAACGACCCGAAGGTTGAGACCTATTACGGATCCGCTCATGACAAACTAATTAATAATTTTGTTAAACATCGTTTTACGATATGCAGCCCGGACTAGTCAGGTCGGCTAAAGTTTGCAAACGAGCAAAGTGGCCCATCAGGCGACTCTTTGCTCCGGTTTCTGTAGCATGCAGTATATCAACCCTACCCCATCCTCCTGGATGGCATGCAAGTCCATTGTAGGGTTACCCCCTGGCCTTAAAATCGTCGCTACTCGTTCAAACACCTCAGTGAAAAGACGCACTGTGAGAGTACAACATAACCCGGACAAAGTGCCATTAAATTGACATTTGCAAGATCTTGCCTTAAAATTTTGTGATTCAGTCCTCGAAATTAAGGCACAAGCTCGACAAGGCAAACATGCTAGAGGCGTTATGGAGAGACCCTTAATATAACATTGTGAAAACATGTTAGATCATGCTGTATCAAAACTTTGGGATAACGAACGAGACAAGTAAAACTATAAATCTTGGTGCCTCACTTTTCTCATAGTAAGTGAATCCCTTGGCCGCTTTGAAGTCCTTTGGCTTGGAACGTCGTGTTTGGTGATTCATTTCACATATTTTGTTGCCATGGTGCCATGATAGACATTTCATGTTCCTCGCACATCGTAAACCACATTCAAACACACTGTTAACTGAAGTTCCTATGATGTGACTAGAAAGCCTGAAACCTGAAGGTAATATGTTTTATCAGAAATGAAACTTCATGTAACATTTAAGAACAGGAAACGTCTATACCAGCAAAATGTATCGCAAAATCTGTTCTTGAGTTTTCAAGAAATTATAATTTAGGTGGGTATAGACTGCGAGGTGGCAATCATTTCGTATCCAACGCAGATAGAGTAGTTGTCTAAAATCTGAACCAACATACTTCTTTTATTGTTTTTGTTTCAAAGCAGATATTATCTGAATGGAAACAAAAGTAAGAAAGGTGCATATAAGGGGTTCCAAAGTTTAAAATTAAAGTTGTAGTCATTTGAATTTCAAAGCTTATTAATTTTTCATGATTTTGTGAAAAAATATTTCAATCATGTTGATCAGTTCACTTTTCACAATATTGAAAGAAGTTCAACTTTAGATGTACAAAGTTTGAGAACGACGCCAATACTCACCTTTGTGAATTTCATACAACCGATTTGCGTGTGTTTCAGAATAAGAATTGAATAGTGTTCTGAAAACCAAGTTATCCACAAGGGGAAGAAATGTCAACACAATGATCCCAGCCTGAATGAGTCCAGTCAGTATCTTCACACACACTCCTGAGATTAGAAAAAAAAAAAAGTTAAGCAGTAGGGCTTTCTGAGGAACAGTTTCACGTTGGTTGTGCCAATCTGCTTCAAAATAAAAGATCAATCATGCATTTATATCAAACAAAGCCAAAAATCTAATCCAGACGAAAGTTCTTTAAGGTGCTTTACGTTTCCAGCATCTTTTGAGCACTTGTCGTTGTACAGTTAATTGGACAGAAAGAAGCGTGCTTTAAAGCTTAGAAAATGTGAGCTTTCATAATAATCCAATGATGGCCTCCCATCATGAAAATTATTTAAGCTAGGTTACCCACGTTTCAGCATGTTCTGAGCACTTGTCCTGGTACAGTTAATTGTAGAGTGCCATAAGCGTTCATCACAATCCAGTGATGGCTTCCCATACGTATACATATAGCGTGAATAAAATTAACCTCGCTTTGTCATTTTCATCAGCAACTGATGCTTTAAGACCATTGAATCAAATCCTAAGCTGTGCCCATCGAGTCACGATGCACGCTAAAGCATTAATCAGTTGTCCAGTAATCATATTCGAGAAAGTGTCTCTAAAAACTGACAGTTTCAGAATCCACAAATGCCTATTTCATAAATCTTGTCTATAACGTTTTCATCTGTTGCACGATGAAAAAAAAAACAAAATGAAAGAAAATTTTTTACCTTTTTTCTCTTTGGAAAGTGTCATCCTCCCCGCCATTTTCCGATCAGTTGAACTAGATGCGAACTCCCCTTTTGATGTTTGTAAAGTCAAGTCTCGCGAAAATCTGATGAACATATGGCGAGTAATGAAGTAACAATGACATGCTAAAAACTAAACAAATAACTATTATTTTAATCCCAAATTGAGCTTGTACTGGTGCTTTGGGAAACAGCTATATCTGCTTTCACTTTTTGTTCAACACGGTGTGCATGGGGTACCGTTAATTGACACAGATATTTATTCTGAATTTAACTAAACTTCAACTGATTCAAAGTACAATTTGTAACGGCTTTCCGAAAAAAGTTAATAATGATATCAAATCTGATTTAAAGCAAAGCTCAATCTAGCGTGTATCATTTTCTGCGTGTTATGATTTCCGCATAACTGGAATAAATGAAGGTAGAATGAAAGGCTTACAAGTATGACAGCTGTTTCTTTTCTCCAAAAAGCTTTCCTACAACGTTCCAAAAACAAACAATCTTAATGGGATGATTACGACAATGAATTAATGAATTGTTGGAAATGTTAATCATATTTTGAGAACTTTTTCACAAACAAACATGTGGCACACTTCCTTTAATTTGAAGTAAAGGACGGTATTAAGGGATCACGGCGCATCAAATCTTGACGATTAAGAAAAGATTGTTTCATATTTTGGGAATATAGTACATTTCCTTCAAGGTTTATGAATTTAAGAGTGGGGTGGCATGAAAATCATTTAGGGCCCTGGATTTAAAATTTGGATTGATAAAGTTCACTGAAACCGTCCTCCGCCATCCACAACCTTGCTTTTTTGCATACTGACATAGCCTAGAGATCAGTTCATCAGTCGTGCATAGCAATCTATGATCATAACAACATGGAATATTTCATTTCAAAATTTGTTTATGACTTTACAGTGTCTGCAGTTAACACAACCGCGGAAATTCACCCAGACTCTTCAACTATCAGTTTGTTTATTTAACAGATAAACGGTTCTGGCAAGCCATAACCGAATTTGTCTAAATTGGTTCTCTATCAAGCTCAGCCTTATTACGTAACGGCGTCTACTAAGATCTTGGCAAGACCCTGCTTAGCTCTTCAGTGGTAAAGTGTTCATGGTTACTTGACATTCAAGTAATTTTCGGCTGGTACTTGGTGCACATCTGTAATTTTATTCTCCCAACGCTATTTCATTATTTTTAAATACATGCTAATTAAGATCAGAGAACCAAACACCACCATCGCCTTTATGATTTCCTTTGATTTACCTAGGTGAATTGATAATATGTTTGCAGAAATACATTCTTGAGAGCAACAAAACAAGTAGCGAGCCACATAAAGTATTGGTATCAACGAACACTTTTCATTCAACTTATTTATTCGTTTGTTTTTCACGTTACCAGGCACCAACCAATAGCGTAGCTCCATCTTTTTGTATATAAACCACACACAACCCACAATTCCTCGATTCGCTCCGACAAAGGGCTAACGCTCGAAACGTCAGCTTCCGAATCTTATACGGTGGCCAATTCACATTATCAACCCAGTTCATAAAACCAAATTGTCTTGTAATGCTCCCACCGACGCAGCACTACAGTTTCTTTAGAATCTTACCCCCTTTATTCGTATATTATTTAAAAGCAGTTTTCTTCTCCATGTATTTTTTTAACCTTACTCAGTATGAATGGTACTACCTTACTCTATTGTAACCATCAGGTACACTTTTCGAGGAGTGCCTTGTTCCTGATAAATGCTATTTTTGCCACTGAAATATAACGTAGCCTTCTAGCTGCTTTTAAAGGCCATTTTAACTCAGGCGATGCGCGCCATCAGATCTATTTAGCTGGAGCTAGTTTTCAATGAAACACGGGTCAAACGTTTGCGGTAAAACTATTTACCAACAATAGTAATTGTCCAGCACGAAATGCCAGGCTAGTGCCGAAAAACAGAATTTCTGTGTACGTTATTTGTATGTAATTTGTATAGTAGGTGTTTCGCTGAACATTCAGTTTTATCTTGTTTGTGAAGTTTAACGCGCGCGCTGTTTACGTTTAATGTTGCGCGTGTGCTGTATTTGAATTTACGACGTATCGCAATGATGTTTGTCGCGTAATGCGTTAGTTTAAAGTAGCGTAATTTTGAGAGTTGTCAGTTGTACGGAAACAACAAAGGTGAACAAGTCCGTGCTCTCACCAGATATTGCTAACCAGTTCAGATATTGCTAACCAGTTAAGAAGTCAGTTACGGAGGCAGTCAAGAAGTAAGTTTTGGTTGATTAGTAAGTCCAGTTTAAGTTAATTTTCTGTTTGTTTTGGACACTTGTAAGGCCGCGTGCCAACATTATTTCTTTGTTTTTTAGATCGAATTGAATTGTTACAATAAATACGATTCTTCCTTCGTAATTGGCGTTTTGGTCTTTTGCTCAGCGGAACACAACATTCGATTTCCTGAAGCTACCCCGGGTTCCCGAGGGTAAAGACACCATGACCGAGAGGCTGCTGAAAGAGACGAAAATAAGCCGAAGAAATGCCAAAGCACCACTGACGAGAGCGGGAAAATCACTCCGCCATCTGATAGAAAGTAAGCGCCCGGGAAAGGAGGTAAGAGACGTCCTTTCTAAAGTTCAAGAGGCTTACGACAAGCTGATAGAGAATCACGAGGAGTTTACGAAGTTAATTGAAGACGATAAGAGTTTGAAGAACAAGAAGCGTGGCTTGAGGAGAGCCAATATATG
>CM042751.1:31577935-31599902 GCA_022496165.2 Catalaphyllia jardinei
TCTTCAGGCCTGGATAACCTCGTTTCTTTGTTTAAATAATAGATTTCTGTATTAGGGCTCTCTGCAGCGAAATAGTTGCATGATCGGCACTTTTCATTTCTCAAACACTGCAACCCGCACTCGAATTGGTCTCCTGTACAGACACCGATAACATGGCTAAGAAAAGCGTATTCTGCAAATAATATAGACACTTCATATGTGGAGGATTAAATTGTAGTAGATAATTGATTACATGCATCATATTAGACACACTGTTAATACATAGTTATTCTTATCACAGACAGATGTTACTCTCGCTGTTAATAATATTTATTTCTTACTTCAGATTACACCAAATTCTGCACTTTGATTGGTCACCCGAGCGTGCAAGAATAGACTAATATAAATTTTGTTTATGCAACGATGTTCTGTTCAATGTTTCCTAGAAGCGCAGAAAGAAAGCCGTTCGTTTACTCAGGCAAACACATATTAAAAATCCCTAATAATAGCAGCAGCTCGAAGGGCCCCCAGGCGGAGCCCTATACCTACATAGAAAGAAATGAAAGGCCATGAACTGATTTTCTCAATTTGAAAGCAACTTGGAAACTAATCGGGGTTCTCGTTAACAAAATGCCCAATTCAGGAGTCACGATTAAAAAGCTTATCTGTGAAAACAAATGTTACACAGACAAGGCAAATATTGCCCACCAACTGAACAATTATTATATAAATGTGGGACGTAACCTAGCTGATACACTTCCTCGAAATGATACGGATCCAACCCATTATATTACACGCTCATTTCAATCGAGTTTTATGTTTCGCGGTATTTGTACTCAAGAGGTTCACGATATCATCATGAATATTAATCTAAACAAATATACTATTGGTATTCCACAGCTGTGTATAAAACTTGCATGTAACTATATTTCTGAAGCATTAACTTAATATTTAATGAATCTTTGTGTCAGGGCATTGTCCCTGATAGTTTAAAAGTGTCTAAGGTAACCCATGTTGATTAAGGTGGTAGTCCAACCGATCCATCCAATTTTCGCCCTATTTCTACCTTGCCTGCTTTGACGCAAGTTTTTGAAAAACTAGTATACAAGCAGTTCATAAATTACATTTTCAGTTTCAATTTGGCTTCAGAAAAGGTCATTCAACAGCGCAGGCTGTCAGTGAAATTGCGGACAGTCTAAGAAATGCAATTGACAGTAATCTATTTACCTGTGGGGTATTTATAGACTTCTCGAAGGCATTTGACACGGTTAATCACCAAATATTGTTGAAGAAACTAGAATCATATGGAATTAGAGGAACTCCCTTAAAATGGTTTACAAGCTATCTTGAAAACAGGCAGCAGTATGTAACAGTGGGTCACATAGACTCACCAAGACAAGCGATGACCTGTGGAATTCCACAAGGTAGTACACTGGGACCTTTGCTTTTCATACTTTATATAAATGATCTACCAAATTGCTCAAAGAACTTAATTTTCAGGATATTTGCGGACGATACTAATCTTTTTGCTTCAGCCTGCGACTTGAAAGACCTTGAAACGCTAATTAATTCTGAATTGGAGAAGGTTAAGGAATGGTGCGATGTCAACAAACTGTCTATTAACTTAAGTAAAACTAATTATATGATAATTAAATCTTCTAGGAAAATTTCTGGAAATATGGAAGTAAAATTAAAAAGCATGGATGGATCGTGCCACCTATTAAGAAAAAAAGATCACATCAAATATCTAGGTGTTATGATAGATGAATCACTATCATGGAAATATCATATCTCCTATATCTGTTCTCGTGTTTCACGTAATATTGGTATTATTTCAAAACTAAGGCACTATCTATCTATTCATCAATTGAAACAAATTTATTACAACCTTATCTACCCTTATCTATCATATGCCGTGGTAGCTTGGGGAAGTGCTTATAAAACGCATTTGCAAAAGTTGCAGTCTAAACAGAATACGGTTTTAAGATTAATGTTTTTTGCGACAACATCTGGGCCTCACACTGAAAGCGCTCTCCCTATCTTAAACCTTCTAGACATTTTAACAGTAGATAATGTTTACCCCCTGCATGCTTTAAAATTTACGCATATGTGGCATAAAGGGTTCTTACCAAAGGTGTTTGATAACTTATTTCAATATGCCAAGAGCCGACATACGTACAACACAAGGTACGCATCAAATCAAAACTTCTGCAAACCATATATTCGAACCAACACTGGGAAACAAATGTTTGCCTATAAGGCGATTGACCTCTGGCATGATATCCCTTCTTCGTTGAAAGATCTCAATACATTCTCCTTTGCCAAAAAAGTAAAACAATATCTACTGTTTAAACAATACTCTTAGGAGTTGCGTAAAAGCATTTTAAATTAATCGTATCAAACATATGTATTATTAACTGGGTCTGGTCTCTTTCCTCTTGTTGCTCCCTATTTTCTTTTTACTAAGATTAACTGTAAATAGTTACTAGAGGTCAACTCGAAAACCTTACGGTTCCTTTGACCTCTAGGCTCCAATTAATTAAATAAATTTCCTAATTATTCTCTTTAAGTAACTTGTGATGTATATGACGATCCTCTGTAACTTGTCTTAAGTGTGAGTTAATAAATATTGTTGTTGTTGTTGTTGTTGTCTATGGCTAGCGGTATTGTTACTGGACGAGTACCGGCACGACGACAGCGACGACAGAGACGCGCAAGATGGCGACCATACACCAGCTAAAAGTTTGACAGAGAAACGTAGCCTTGATTTGTAGCCTCCTTCTTTAATATTGATCCAAGTTGTGGTCAATTGACACCAAAGTATCCGCTGACCAGTATCACCTGACTATATCGCGGTCTATAGTTTAGAGCTCATCGAAGTCACGTGGTTTTTTTGAAGTTGACCGCTTACTAAGTATTCATTTTTCGATTGGATAGCGGATCTGCATGTCTGGCAGGAGCATACAACAAGGAGAGTGCATCTACCCCATATTCCTGTTACGGCGTTCTCACAGACAAATCTATTTTCACTTTGAATTTACCACCAATTCAGAATCCCACGGGAACTCCACTGACCAATCATAAGCATAAAGTTAATTTTTAACAGACGTCATCAACTGACCGGAAGATTAAAAAGAAAAACCGCCAGTTTTTCCTTACTATTTCGCTGGAAAAGCCTAAAAATAAACTTGATAAAGGGTTAGTATGGGAGTTGCACGCTCCTAAAGATGGGCTTCTAAACAACGAATCCGGCAGGATATCGATCGTAGCCCCGGGTTTGTACATTAAGTATATATTTTTAGTTCTGTAAGTTAATGTCTTTTATATATGGCTGCGGAAAAACTGATCTTATAGGTTTTCCTGAAAATTAAAAGCGAACAACAACTAAATCAGAATGTTTATTCACAGAATCTCACTGAAGGAGGGTTGTGTAAATTTGCGGTCAGTTTTTCTTTTTCTGCTCATGTTGATGCCGTAAAATATCTACTGACAATTTCCTGCTAGCGCGCAGATTACTAGCTTTACGGTCATCTGCGTACGTACTATCGTAAAACTTTAAGAAGTACATCTTAATTGCGTCCTTCCTCAGTTTTAATCTCATGGCTTAATGATGAAGGAAAAGATAACAGTAAACAAATTAAACATGAGTTTATCAAGCACTGATCTGCAACTTGTAGGCAGACTGTTTTGCTTTTCATAATTTGCATTTTAAGAAGAGATGTAAAAAGTTCTGAAATTATGTGTCTTGTTAGCCACACAAGGGTTCAAGTTTACGCAAATTTGACACTGGCAAGCTGGAGGGGTTTTTATCCTAAATGCATATTGTTCTTGATATTAAGATATTATGTTACCTCACCTCCGTGACTCTCAAAGAAGCTAAGCTTGAAACAGATGTAGCGCTTTCAGCGAAGGGGACAATCACTTTCATGTAAATTGAGCTCTCAGAAAATAATAGCAGTATGGATGATAAAAATATGTGTTCCAAGCTTGAAGCCACGGTCTTGTCAATTTAGCCTGTTTATACAAAATAAGACAAACAAACAAACAAACAACTGAAAAACAAAACCATCAAGTGATGTCAATCAAACTACTTTTTCAGAAAGAGAGAATTTCCAATAATAAATATTGTAAAGGAAAATATCTGCTGGATATCTTTAGTTATCATTCAACTTTCATACACTGTACGAATTCCGATTTTCTGATTGGTTGATTCGGATCACGTGACAATGGGTTGTGACGCAACAACCTCCTTGACGTCATTATCGTGGTGTAATAGCCGTGGTGTAAATTCAATACAACACTGTCATTACGATTTTTGTTTGCAGTGTATTCACACTCGTCGTTCATTGTTAGTAAACGAGTGCAGGTAAATCCCGATAATTCACTCGCTGAGTGCGTTAACCTGTAATTATTCGATCGGTCGCCGAGCTTTGTTTGAATCAATTCTGTGCAAGCCGCGCACGTAATTAACGTTGCTGGAAGAAATCGGATAATTTCTATTTAACAATTAGACTACGAGCCCGAGTTTTCTACGAGCAGATAGTCAACGAGGCGCAGCCTAGTTGACTATTGCTCGTAGAAAACGAGGGCGAGTAGTCTAATTGTTTTAGTATAAATTTATCGTAGTCTCATTGCATAAAAAGAAAAAATGTCAAGTAACGTATAGAAAAGAACTGTTTTATTACGTTACATCAGGTTCAAACGTGATGCGCGATGTGCGCTGATGCGTAACTGTTGACTATCACTAAATAGAAAACGGTAATTTCGCTAATCAAATTCACGGATTCACAATAGACTACGGTAAATTTATACTAATTATGGTTAGCAGGAGGAAACACCTGCTTTCTCTCTTTTCTCTTTCTCTCTCTCTCTCTCTCTCTCTGGCCGCGTCCACACTACGCTGGAGAATTTTGAAAACACAACAATCACTTGACATTTTGTATTTGTGTTGGAGACTTGAAATTCAGAAAATATTACGATTATCGTGACGTCATCTTTTTCGAAAAGCCTCGTTTTCAAAATGTTTTCTATCCACACTAAAACGCAAAGCTCCGTTTTCAAATTTCTCCGGTTTGAAGAGCGTTTCCAAAAAGTCTCGTTTTCGTGACCGATTATTGCACACGATAGGCTTATTCGGAGTAAAAATTCCCGTGTTTTAATTCCTCTAGCGAAATGTGGACGGGGCTTCTGAAAAACGAACAACATTAGCAAGATAACAGTTGCAAAGAGGATCATGTAAAGTGACATTTCCACTTAAATGTAGTTTTAAAGAGGTCGTATAAGTGTATATACTTGATTTTAGATTATTGTAGATTTCCTAGCTGTAGTGCTTTAGTTTTATAGAGATTTAGTCTGAGTACAAGAGACGTAGCTGTAAATCTCATCGTCATTGTAAAAACTGGTCACGAGTCGGCTTCTCCTTTTCACTCTGTTTACAATATTTATAGAGGAAACTTTATCAACCTTAGCTGGTTTTCACGCGGTTCCTCTATCCTGGTCAAATTCCTATTGGGAAGGTGGATAACCGGTGAACCGGAAGAAAAACCCACGGAGCGGGTCGAAAACCAACAGCAAACTCCGGCAGCACGACTCCGGGTCGAAATCGAACCCAGGCCACATTGGTGTGAGAGGCGAACGCTCTCACCACTGCGCCATTGCTGCTTCTCCCCTCCCCCCCCCCCCCCCCCCCCCCCCCACCCTCTATCTTTCTGGGTAAAGAACGAGGATAGAACTGGATGTCCAAAAGAAAAGAATTATACCACAAAAATATGTTTAAACTAAGCAGTACCTGAATTGTTTTGGAATTGCCGAACAAAGATGCCCACACGTTTCGTTGTTTGTTATATATTTCCTGTTTAGAAAAGTACGTTATTTTTGTTTCTTTTCATTCGATCTGTATCCAGTTGCACCGAGTGCGTCTTTTCACCGGTAACTCCTTTCAGAAGATGTAGCAGCAGCTGCTGATTACATTCTGACATGCCTCGGAATAGACTCACGTGATCATTAAGAGGATAAACAAAAGCATTTTGGCTTTATGTAGAACCCTGTTGGTGATGTCACAGAAGAGAAGAACGTATTTAAAACAAAACAAACAGATAATCTGTCAAGCTTTGAGACCTCTCACTTTCATGTGTGACATGTTATAACATTTAAGTACGAAAAGAGGAGTTGGACCGTAGCCATTTATATGCTTTTTTTTTTGCAAATCCTTCTAATTTAAAGATTTTAACTTGCCCTAAACTTGGCCTTAATCAATAATCTCAATTTATGTGGCGGCTTACCACAAGCAGTTATTCTAAGAACGAACAGCTATAGATACCTTTAATTTGCATGATATTTTTTCATATGACCACACTTGCTGTGGCCATAAGGCATGCGCATGACAATCCTTGGTCAGCAAAAAAGTCACTATTAAAGAATTTGTTCTTGATTTCTATTAGTAAATCATGGACCCTTTTATCTTTCTGAGGACATATTAATTTTCAGAAGTCGAGTCCAATTCTGACTTAAATTATTAGGAATAGTAATTAGACCGAGTGGAGTACAATTCAAGAGTAATTGGGCGAGTAATCTGAAAGGGAGGCAGACCAGTTGGCTATTTACAAGCGTACATATGAATGTTGTGCCGCGTAGCACTATGAACACAAATGATGTAACAGAGAATTGACTGTAAATTTTAGTGCTAATTTAACCCATGAATAACCCACTGGGCGTTAGCCCTAGTAAAGGGCCGAAAGGTTGAACTCGGGGCTACCGAGAACAACATCAGTTAGCGGTCAGAACGGGATTTTAACCCGCTACCTACGGATTCCAAGTCCGGCGCTCTAACCACTCGGCCACGCTGCCTCCTCTTACACTGAAAAGGAATATTGAGCCATTAACGTGCGGGTAATGGACGTGCGAATGGCGTAGGTATCCAATTACAGCTGGTGTAATTGAATACCTTTAATTGGGCATCCACAATTATGCGCGCGGACAACCAGTCGCGATCAAAAATCTATAGAAACGATTAAACAAGTAGTTAGCAAAAGAAAAACCGAAAGTTTGATTTCATTTGGTCGTATATGATGATCAACACAGAAGGACGGAAAAGTGATCAGTGTTAACATGAAGTTTTTTCCTTAGGGTGCATTCAATTTGCAAGACGGGTGATATTTCAAACACAGCAACAAGAAAATGTTGCATTAATACTGAATCTCCTACACAGTTTAATTAGAAGGGTTTTCACTTTAGTGGCGAATTTTTGTTTTATTTTTTTGCGTCATTACGCTACACGATTGGCGAGTACTTTTAAACTGTAAACAACCGTTTCTATGGGTGTTGGTATGTTGAAATATAGCTACCTGTGTTCAGAATTTTTTATTCAAACGTAAATGAAGTAGTAATTAGAGCAAAATTGTTTCAAAATACGATTTGCAAATGGCCATGCTTCCAATTGCAAAACATGTTTCAGTTAAAAGAAAATTTATAGTCTGAGGGTATAAGGCTCCCTTAATGGAGCAGTGTCAAGAGGATTTTGCTGTTTCAGGTCTGTGCTTACTTTGTGGCTTTAATCTTAAACAAAATGCTACTGTAAAGCTACGACGAAGATATCAAATGAATTTTATCAAAGAAGCTCAACCAGAATCAATTGGTTGAGGATTTTTGGAACACGTAGCATCAAAACTCGAAAAAATAGGCCAATGATTTCAAGTTTCAATCCATTTTCATCCATGCCACCCGAGGCGACAACAACAACAACAATCTTAATTTAAAATATGTAAATTACAATTATAACAAAGGCTGGACCGCGGATAGCTAGATAGCTAGAGCTAATCTAGGTGGGCCAGTCAAACAAGAACTAATTACAAACGTATTGACAAATTGTGAAAAAAAAAGAGTAAAATAAATTTACATAAGATAAAATAGAAAGGTGAGATAAGGTGATGTTAGTAGACCATAAATACACAAAAGGAAACTTACAAAACTGTTTATACAAGTACATTAACATATTTAGATTAATACAAGGAACTATAACTAGAGGTAAGAGGATTAGTATATATGAATATATTAGACACTACAATTTAGGAATTTGAATTAGGTTGTCGACTTCAACATAGTCATCCCTGTCTGAAAGAGCCTCAAATATAAATTGGCGATATTTTTTCTTAAAGGTTGGCTCGTGCGGAAAATTTGCGCGAAGATGTGCCGGAAGATGTTTCTTGAAGCCATTTCTTTCGCCTTCGAGAAAACTTTTTTCAGTGTTTCCGTACAAAATTTTTGTCACTGCTTTACATGATATAATTGGCCTACAAAGTTTCTCATTGTCTCTCTGCCAATCATAATCCAGACTTGCACTGGTGTTACACTTTTTGCAACCGTGTTACACTTTTGCACCGGTGCCAATCACAATCGAGTAGTTTTTTTTAATGTGTATTTTTAGTATATGTAATCGCATGGGGCCGAGGGCAATTAAGGATTTCACGAGTATTTTCAAAGTTTTCACAAAATTGCCCGATTCGCGAAGCGACGAGGGCAATTTGGAAAACTCTGAAAATACAAGTGAAATTAATCCTTAATTGCCCGAGAGCACTTGCGATTACTTGTTTATCACATAAAGGGAAAAATTTTATAGAAAGGACAACTTTCAAGGTCTTGCCGTCGCGTAAACAGTTTTGCCGGTTGTCATTATTTAACAGGCTAACAGTAGCACGGGGAAAGCCTACATAATAGTAAGCAAAACACAGCTACTTGGTTCAATTCACTCAAAGCCATTTCTTTACAAACAAAACTATAAGCAGTCTAATTTTATTCACCTGTTTTGTGGAGCTTGCAGCGGCGTGAAACTACTTCATTGATCGATGATAGACATAAACAAGTGTCCAAACGAGCTCTAATAACTTCTTGAATCCAAAACTGTCTTGTCCACTGTGAAAACTTCACGCACCAACACAGTTTACGCTGTTTTTACGCCGATAAGGTGAGCTGTAATACTAATAAGGCGACCCAAAGCAAAACGAAGAAATTAACTTTCAGTTTTGCGGCCATGAAGTTCTGTAATTCTATGGATCGTGCAACACCAGCCGTCCCCACTCAAACGTTTTTCAGGCTGCGAATCCACCAAAAGACTGAGCTTTGTTGCATGTTGATTCTCTTTCACGTTAAGATAAAATAACCACCGTGTTTAGAGCAATTCAGAAGCGATGCGTTTCTGAAATTCTTTTCAAAATCCGTTTGAAGCGGGAAACCAACTCAATGCAGGCGTGCTCAGCCAATCAGCATCAAGTAATCATGCCCTCCTGATTACCAAAAGTGCCCTCGTGATTAAGAAAAAATGCCCTCTGTCTCAGCCAATCAGCATTCAGTAATTTTGCCCCGCATGTGATAAATAAAGAAAACACTTCTCCAAGTTTTGGGCCTGTGGGTGCATAATACACAAAATCGCTCTACTGCTGTCTCGTTCCTCGATGCTCAGTTTACTGCATTAACTTTGAATCTCTCTGTTTGCAGTTTCAAATTATAACCAACGCACCGACAATAGTTAAATCGTAAAAGAGTCCAATAAACTTTTAAACAACCAGGGTTCATTACTTTAATGGGCATGACGTTGCCGGTGGTTTCTAGGATAAGTTAACAAACGTAAGTTAAGAGCGGAACAAATTATATAACAATGGAAATAACAGGAATACGAATAACATAAGAAGAACGGGACATTACCTGGCGACTTAGGAATACAGCGATCCGGCGAAATAACAAAAACGTAACGTAGTTATAACTTGAGACCTCGAGCGATCAAAATCCCTCACGATTTACATAACTCGCGCAAAGGACGAAATATTTATACCTAGTGGTGCGGACTGGACCTAGGCGGGGGATTGGTTACTACAGAAACCCTTAGCAATTAGCCACTTTGGTCAGTTTGGCGCCTGCTCTTATGTGAGTAATTTCAATCCTCCAGATTCTCTGATTCGAGGATTTTTTGTGCAATGTATGAATGAAGATGTTTGTGATACTAGTAAAAGACAAAAACATCGATTTAAGATTATCCTTCCACGTCCCAAGTTAATTCTCAAGGCGAGGAGCCGTAAAATAGAATGTAGATTTGTCTTCGCTTGATAGAAATTCAAGAGATAATAGCCATTTACTGAAACGTGCTCTACACATACAAAAAATCAGGTTTTTATTTGAAATCACTACACGTTATAACTAGCTTTTACAACCAACATGTTCCAACTAAATTAAAATAATATGCTTAAGAATTATTTGTAAATTAATGATTGTCGTAAAAATCTCGGCTGTACTGCCACGCAAAATACAAACCGCTCAGAATATTATTCGCTACCCTTGTATTTACATAAAACATGTCCGTGGTGTCTTAAGAATTATTCTCTCCAATCCGTGGCGCCAACATGAAATGACCCTAGCTGTCATTTTTAAAGTTCCTTTCATATAGAACATAGTTAATAGAAGGAATGGTTAAGAAACCCGACAAAGTTCTTTGTTTTAGGTTTTTGTTCGCTTTTTTGGCCTTGCCCGTGCAAAAAACACAATAGTTGTTTACTCCGTACTGAGAATCAAACCAATAGAAACGTGTTGGTTACGCAACTCATGCATAGTGTGTGAGCGCAAAACAAAAGGTATTGCAAGGTCATGGACCTTCCAACCCAAATCTTGGCATCTTTGCTTGCTCCTTTATGTTTGCCTGGCTTCCATTCCTCTTTATTAACTATGTATAGAAGAAGTTCCATTTGCTGACCAGGACAAACAAAAACGGGTTTGCCTTCAAAATTTAGAACTGCTGAAATTAAAAAAATGCTCTCAGGGACAGGATTGGATTCCGTTCTACATAACTACAATTCAGTCTTACCCTGAAAAAGACATCGGAACTCAAAATGATAAACCTTAGCTTTGTTGCGACTTTTTTTAAAAGCCTTATTGACGAGTCTGCGAAAACATTTGCGACTTAAAATTAAACTCTGATAAACATCTTTAATCAGTGCCACAATAGCCAAGGTAACATGGATTGGACGGTGGTGTTCCACTGATGAAGTAGACATAGTAAGATCCACAGTTTCTGACTTGTATGTTGATGGCAAATTTACAGCAGGTTGAAAACCAGATAAAGCAGACTTATCTGGAGATCAGGCCCTCAGCTACTTTAGGATGAGTGCCATTCAACCATCCTGGAGCATTTGTTCCACAATGGTTTTCAGAAATACACAAGGTGGGCATTTCAGTTCCAGCGTCGCCTTGGAAAGGGAACCAGCCAGGGCCGAGCGACTGATCACAATGTCGAGTGTTTGCTGCATCAACAGTAGCGTGAGTGGTTCTTCTGTGAGAACTGGTAAGATTTTCGTAGCCTTGGCATTCTACAAAGTACAGGCAAAGAGCGACATGATCAGGCAATTATCGTTTTGGGGGCACGTTTTGTTGAAGAAATGTTTAAGAATCTTTGCTGCATTTGACAGCAAATGAAAAGAAAGAGGCAGCTATATTGCTCATACATAACGATTTTAGCTCTATATTTTTAGATTTTAATTCTCTCATATTACATAATATATATCTAGTATTAGGACCTCTATGTAAACCACTCTTAGTGATGGAGCTTCCTTATAAAAGATTGTTATTATTATTAACCTAGTAAATTTGTATGACAAGATATATACCTGTTTCACGAGATCTTTACCCTTATAAAACAAGAAACATAAGAGTGTGATGAAAACTATCCATAATACCCGTTACCAAACCATGCAATAAAAGATGTAGTTGCTGTTGTTGCTGTTCTTGTTCTTGTTGCTACTGCAACTGACACCAAAACTACATGAAGCGAACGATTCTCTTCCTACAGTTAACCTAGTTAAAATTAAAAATTGCTAAAAATCTCCGTACGCAGGCAATTAAAATATCTAAAAGGGTAATTAAAAACTCCTTTAAGTGTCAATGAACATTACAAAATGTACAAACGTTTCGGGCAGAGCCCTTCATCTGTGTAAAAAAGCCCATTGTGTCAATGAGCTTTTTTACACAGACGAAGGGCTCTGCCCGAAACGTTTGTACATTTTGTAATGTTCATTGACATGGAGTTTTTCATTACCTTTTTACTGTTTTTATAGTGTCACGCATCACTTTTCAATTTTTTCTCAATTTAAATATGTACCTGGATGATAATTGCTGTACACCTCCACTCTAAGACAATTCCAGTTATGACTATTGATTGGGTGAAAACGGACGTATCTTGCAGGCACGGGAGTCGTAAACTTGTGACGGTCAATAGTGGTACTCATACCTTCCCTGTGAAATACCTTAAAATGCAAAACAAACATAAACTCAAACAACCAGGGTCTGTTATCTCTATCGACAGTAGCACATTGCTTCCTTACCTGATTGGAGAAGTAAGTCAACGTCCTGCATTGTTCGGAAACTGACCATAAATCACTCTCGTAAAGACTCAAGAAGAAAAGACGTTTGTGTCTATCATCCTCAAAAAAGGATCAGTTCAAATCTTTAAGTAGCTCTTTGGTTTTCAAGAATGGCTTTTCACTGCGCACATTTTATTTTGGCTATTTATTTTGGCTACTTATTTTGGCTATTTACTGTTAATTAATGCAAACCTTTGAAAATTTCATCCCCAGCAGAATTCGTGCCAACTGGGAAACCGTGGCAGTATCAACCACCCGTTGCAACTTAATCCTCATTCCAAAAATGGCTTTTAAGAGAGGGGGTGTTACCTACTGGCTGATTTAAAAGAATTTAATGATGACAGGAGGTCAACTCTTTAATACACCCTTGTATGATTTAATATGTGGATTGGGCCTAACGACCACACCCAACCGTTCAACTGCTGCGTATAGTGTTGGCTTGCAGCTTTGCAGGATGGAAGATTTAATTAGGGACTTGATAGGTTTCTGCCGCATTTTCCTCGCCATAAATTCTTATTTTCCATGCTAACAGTTACCATTCGCAGGGAATATCAACCTTTATGGTTGTTCTGTTTGAAATTCCAGCCGTTGCGATAAATGCACACTGACAAGTCTTAGGATCATTATTAATTGCTCTTTCAGTGCAGCATACACACTTCATGTTCGCACTGATAAGATGTCTAAAAGTTACCTGGTCCGTATTATTTGCATCCTTGTGAGTCGTCCAAATGTTTCCGTCAGATGAATAAGACAACTTGAAATCCGTAACCCATTCATTACCATTTATGTCCCCCTGGGTAGCTACGGCGCAAACTTGGATTATTCTTCCAAAGTCGATTTGCAGCCAGTCGTTGTTGCTGTCAGAGACTGCAGAGCACCAACCATCGCCTCTGGTATCGTTCAGACGTCCGTTGTAGGTTCTGTAACTGCTGTAATCAGTAGTGGTGTGTGAAGAAGCTGTCATCTGGTTATCAGGAATTATTCCAGGCGAGGAGACACCAACAGGATAGTCGAAACAATTGTCCGCTAAAAGTATTTTGATGACACATGACTTAATAGCAAGGCAGATAAATACTGTAAATACCACACTCCGAGTATTAGTGATTTTTTGTTTCCAAGTTCACTTTATTTATCTTATTAACAGTGCATCGAACCAACGGTATCAACAAATAAGTATTGAAGGAATGTGGTATTTATTTACTTATTTCTCGATTATCCACAGCCCCCGTGTTACTTTAGAGGAACGCGCTAACAATGTATATTTACTGTTATGTTTTCGGGTTTGTAGAAGAGTAAACAAACAGGATGATGGGTCAAAAGTAGTCATAGAGGGTCAGAATTATCCCCGTTACTGTCGAGTAAGTGTCGAGTTAGGTAGAGTTAAGTCATTAATATTCAAACTGTCTAGGTAAAAATGCGTTCCTCCATACTAATAAGTGTCAATCTGGAACAATACAAACAATAAGGTTGCCCGGTCCTGCCTGCTAATTTTTGTCCCTGATTGAAAAACTCTATTATCTGTTCAAAATAAAAGCGCAAATTTTAACGAAAGCCTCATTCCTTTATTCAACTTGAACTCGCTGGAAAATTGAAAACTTTGTTCGATTTTCGAAACGTTTATCGTGAAGATGGCTTTTTTCACCAACGTTATTGATCTGCAAGCTGCTTTGAACGCTCGGTTAACTGTCCGTGATTGGGAAACATTGACAAGCGCAAATTTTTGAACGCGTAATAATTTCAAAGGTTCTCTAGCTTTCTTTGAAAACGTTCTCCGATTTTCGAAGCCGGGTTCTTTTAACCCTGTTTGGCTCATGAAAATATCTATTATGTTTTTATCTGCACTCTCAGCTTTGCTAAGAAGAGAGAGAATTAATTCTTAGCTGCTCTTGTTTTCCGCTCCGTTAGTCACTACTTTCAGCCCTAGATTTGCATACAAACTCCAACGGAAAACTGAGCCTATGGGACAGCTCTACAACTGAAATTACAACAATAGAAGTTCGGAGCGCTAATTAATTGTCAACACGCGACAGTAAATATTTTCGAACAACACGTTGAATATTACTTTTATTAGCGAAATGGTTCAAATACACAGAGATTTGAAATGAATTAAAAAAAATACATTTATTGATAACGAAAGCTCCACAACGAAGTGTTTAACACAAAGTAAAGAGTAAAAGTAAAGTAAAGAGTAAAAAGTAAAAAGTAAGAGGTTTATGTTGAAGCGCAACAATAGGCTTACATCTTCGTTTATTTCGGCCGATGAGAATATTAATCCCAATCCAAGTTTTTCTGACATTTTTCATATGATCATTGAAATATGAATGATAGTACGACTTCTTACTGCAACGAACAAGGGTAAGTATTTTATTGCGATAATGTTTATATTTTTCAAAAATCTGTTGAATTTGAATTTTAATAAAATAATGCTAATGCTAATAATAATAATAAAGTAAATCAGAAAATTAGGATGCAATGAACAATAAAAGAAAACAAGTCATGGACTTGCCTTGCTAGACAAGAAATCTAGCAACAGCCAACTTTAATATCAATGTTTTCCCTAGAATTACGGATTCCGCCTTAAGATATTAAAAGTTTTGTAAATAGTTTTTAGTGTGATAGATTGTGATAGGGGGTTTTGCCATTTGTTTTTCAGCTCACCAAAAATAACATAACCTCGTCCCTAGGTTTCTCGGTCAACGGTTCAATAACTTACAGCGGGCTGCACTTTTGACGTCATCTTAATGTCACTGGAGCAATATGACAAAACTTTTGATGTCATCGGTTCAATATGACAAAGGTTTTTCCAAATTTGTTCAACAGCAGCTGGTTATGGTGAGTTATGCATGTGGTTTTAACCAATCAGAAACGGGGAAATATTTTGAATGAATAATAAATGTTTTCATTCTATGTGAGCGCAGCAAACTACTGAGATAAAATGTCGAAAACAAGAGAAATTTCTTACCTACAGTAAACCATATATTATTTTTTTATTGTTATAACATTAACATACCAATAACTAATTTTTGACGATTTTTGTTAGTTAAAACTACTTTCCGAAGATTGTCCAAAAAATGCCCAGATGCATTTCCGAAAATACCCGAAGATTATCGAAGACTACCGAAGACTTCTAAGAAAGATCCAAAAATGTTATTGATACACCAACAAATTTAAACTCAGTTAAAGTGTTAAACATGATATCAATCATTACATCATCGATATTACCAAAGTGGAGAACTATTGTAATTTTATACGTGTCTAATTTCCACTTATACAGTGCAGAAAATCCTTTTCAAATACCGCAGTTTATGTAATAAACCCTATTAGTAAGGGATGTGGTCAAAACTATTATACTTGTAAGGAACTCACTAGAATAACTTGGGACTACTGTCTCTTTCTATTAAAATTAGAAATTCTCTTCAATGTCTTGTCTAGATGCCAATCAAAAAACTTGCTTTTTCAAAGAAACATTTGTTGAGTCATAATCGAAATGCATAATTTTCAACCACGGGTTCACAAAATGCATGTAGTAATTATCATTATCGAAAGTTATCTTGCCTAAGTTTCCTATGATACTGTTAAATGCCACTAAATTTTACAAATTGCTTGGATAAAACGAATGATCCCACAGAGCAAAATAGAACAACTTGAACTACAGTTCATAAAATTTGGTGATTTTCTCACAGTTTTAAAAATCAAAACTCTGATTCTATTAGACGTCATTTTTTTTTCTTTTCGGTTGATATTTCATATTTTACGTTTACTCATTTGAGGCACCAGCTGCCGGACATTTTCCCTTCAATTTTGCATTACGCCAGGAAAGTTGGAAATGGTCAATCGATGCTCAGGCTACGGTCACAATTGATTTTATACTGACATTTCTACTGACTTTTCTCAACAGGCAATCTGCTCTCTGTAGTTTTCTACCTTTCTAAGGTACAATCATATCTTAAGGCGGTCCGGTTATCGCTGAGGGCCATTCATTTCGAGAACCATTTATGGGGCTACTTTGGTTTAATAGTTTAATTTTTACAGCTGTAAGTTTAATAATTTAACTGACCTTCTGTCTCCATGTCACAATGCGCAAGCACAACCTCCTCAGGTACAAGTGAATCAAACCAGTATCTGCCACTGACCGCTCGTCCTCCTTCACTCTCCTTGATCTCTTTGCATGTTTCAGCGGGCAGTTCAAGGAACCAAGGGGAACTATAACGCAAAAGTCAAGCATTACTAAACAATTTCTGGTCTTCTGTATACTGTTTGCAAATAAATGGTATTGGTACTAACATTGTCTATATCACCCAGGTGACTGAATCCTAACAAAATGGCCTGGGTACCTTGAAATGGACCACTCGCAATATTAGGGGAAGGAGTGGTGAATGTCAGAATCAAAGCTCTTGCAAGACGTCAGAGTCTTTTGTCCCAAGTAAAAAAGCAATCATCACAGTTTTTGCAGTGAATATGTCTTAGGTCTGACTGAGGGTGGTCAGTTTTAACTTTTATCAGTGTTATAATTATTATATACTCTCTACAGTAACAGTCGCCTCATTATTCCAATGAATCAGTGATAGTAACTATTTGTACGCTTTAGCGACAATTTCTATCGACCTCTCCTTCCTTCCCTACTCATGTGTTTATTGTCATACCTCTATTGGGCCAGCTTCTCATATAGACGCTGTTTTCATCCAGAACAAAACTGTATGGCCTTGCCTCCCTAGTTCTGTCATTCAGCTCGCAGATTTTGCTCGGTATGAAGTAGTTGTAGCTTTGGAACTTGAGTTCGTTTTCACATAGAACTTGACACTCAACTAGAGATCGAATTACTGATGCTTTAAAAGTGTGACCTTTGAGAACTTTGCCATTCACCGACGCCTCAGCGGGCTTGTACTGTTGGTTAGCAGTGACACGTAAATCCATCCGGGATATTAGGCAAAATGCAAAAAGTGCTAGCGAGTACATTTTTGTCAATCCTTAGAAAGTCAATAGCATATGAAAGTGTGTCTGGAGTATAAAAAATGAAATGAAATAGTTGGTCACGTTTCTTACGTACCCGCGATCGGATTAGCAAGAAGTAATAAGTATATAATTAATCTTTGCAGCCATTAATGCAACGCGATATGTTAATCATCGACGATGTGGTTGAAGAAAACAGCTTTTGCTTACGCAGCCAAGAAAGTGTCCTCGACACTTGCAAAAAGTTTTTGTCGCATGGGTCTTTCCTTCTGCAGTAATAATTTACTACGTTTTAATCGTATTCAATCTCTGAGAGTCATGTCGAAAGGACTAAAATTCTTAAACCTAAGTACCTTCGCGTATACCCGAAATAACTATACAAAACCAAGTTACAATATAGTCATGTTTAGGCTTTTATTTCTTGTAGCTCGTGAGTCTGGTTGTGATACGAGGTGCTACTCATCTTAACACTCGTTTTCAGTGCTACGTGCATCATCAAAACACATAATTTATAAACAAACAGACACATTTCATATTGTAAGTTTTTAATTTATTATTTGATTTTGCGATCATTGAGTCGAAAGATGTCGCCTATGCACGCAGCACTGAAGCGGACGTAACGCTTTTACTAGCAAAATAGCAAACAAAGTATGGGGAGTAAAGTATCCAACAAAACTATTCAACAGGCCATCGTACTTATCATCCTAAAATTATGCCCGTACCGCACAAATGTATTTTTCATCTCGGTCTTCAAAGGTTTTTTTCAGAAGTGTCAGGAAATATTCAAAATTAAATCAAAGAAATCAGAAAAAATAATTATATATCGATCCTTGAGCTGAAGTGACTTTGGAATGTCTTTGGATCTTTGTAAACAAAAAAAGCTGACGATCATCAACGGTATATACTTCACAAAATCCAAATCTTATTGAAACACCCAATTTCGGAAGACACCTTTTTTAAGAAACATCGAGTTACGTAATCAAAAAATGCGCCATGATAATTTTCGAGAAAAGTCATGAAATTTGGCCATCATCGAATTGAATTCGAATTTCAAGCTGTTCACAACTGAAAAAAATTGAATTTTATGGCAACACTTGGGGCCCATTCACACCAAAAGCAGCTTATCGCCAGGTTTAATACGGTAAAGGTAATGATTAAAAGAAGAGTCAACTATTATTGGTTTCCAAAGATTTTTCCACAACACAAAGGCACGATTTGCAAACGTTGGCCTGGTTTTCGCTGTAAACACTGTAAATTTATGACTGGACGGATTGAAAACTGGGGGAATCTAAATCTGGAGAGGCACTGCTTTGCCTGCGAGAACGAAAATTAGTCACTATTTCCTGGTACACGACGATCTGTTTCAATGGTCTTCACTACGGACGTCAAGGAAGAGACATAACTTGGTCCAATTAGGCACTCGTCAATACTAATCGTAATCGTCGGCGTATTGTAATCAGTGATGTACTAAAAAAAGCTTTACAAATGCACTTGCTTATAAATTATCCTTTTCACGTAATTTGTGACACAAATAAACATTCATTTAGTCATTCATTCATTTATTCATTCATTCATTCATTCAAAATGTACCTTATAGCAAACAATACGAGCGCAAAGTTCTTCAATTACGATAGTGAATTCTAATCGACTTTACGAAGTTTCCTAAATTTAAAATAGAGAGCTAAGATAAAATTCACGGGTTGAAATTAGGAAAAAACAAACTTAGGAAATTAAAAGTGAGATTCTTAATTTGAATTTCTACAGTTTCGGAAAATTGGTGGACTAATAGCAAGGGAAAACTATGAACTTCATTACTGAAAAATAGTTCACCTGGCTAGCTTCCGTGCTAACGTATGAAAGAAAACTCAAAAGGACAAGATAACGAATTATTTGTCTTGTAAATGAAAGTAAAATTTAAATTCCTGGTCGTCAAATGAAAAGTGACTACTGTTGGTTTTTCTAAACGTTTTCCAAATAACCAGAGGAATGACTGTGCAACGGCGAATGTTCTCATAGCAGTGCTCTACGCTGTTTAAAAGTTAAACAGTATCTTTACACACAAACGCTTTCGAGTGACTTAAAAGTTACCAATGCATCTGTTGTAAAAACCTCTTAAAGAAGGGTGACATTCCAAGCAACCGCCTTTTCATTTTAAAATTTACAGGCGCAGCCCACGTCACTGGTAACACGAAGGCCACGGTTTATTCTGAATATCAAAGAAGTTTCATTTACTTCACAGATAACGACAAGTTTGATTCAATCTTCCTTGTTCGTGGCTATTCTTAATTTCTTTAGTTTATGGATATACTGAAGTTTCCTTCTATTTCAAGGGAGCTTATTTTTCATTGGGCAAAGAAAGCGAATTTAATTTTGAAGCCTTGAAATGTATCTTTGAAAACCAGATGGTGTTTTGGGTTTCCTTGGCGGTCATCTAATTACGGTGGAATACTTAGGTAGCCTTCTAATTGTATTTATATTGGCCTTTTTCACTAAAAAGTCGAAAGGAAAAAATATAGAAATAAGGAAATAGTCAAACCCAAATATTAGCATGATCTTTTATATTTCAGGCAATCCTTATGAAGTTTCGACAGCAGACCCAACATTGATAGGAAGAAAAACATTTTTTTATAGCAAAGCAAAGAGACTTAAAGCCATACAGATGAAGAAATGTAACTTACCATCAAGACAGTTCCAAAACAACAAGACATGATCCAGCAACCAAGATCATCAAAGAATAACTATGAGCTTTGGGGGAAAATTAAGTATTTCTTTAGTATTCCAACTCGATGATGTTATCCAAAGTACGATACTTATCTAAATTAGAAAGTGCCGCGACAGGTGTTTAAAAGTAAAACATATGAATTATCGTTTTTCATCTGCACGCTTTAGAATGATTACGGAACCATGGGACTCTCCTTACTAACTTTGGAACGATTTTAGCTAATGCGTAGCAAAAAAACCACAGGTTTAATTTTGGATAATATCCTGTAAGTTGACGTAAAATAAAATGTATAGCGGATAGGTGCACAGTGCATGTATATTTCACTTTTAAACAAATCAAGCCTTGTCCTTCAGTTTTTGTTTATTTGCTTTCTTTAAAGTAAATGCTTCTGACAGCTCGCAGCGCCTCGATATATAAATATTCGTTTCTAAGGCTTTTACCGCCAGAATGAAAAGATGTTTAGTGCGCAGGAACGACTTTATTGTGAGAGCTCGCCTCCATCACTGTGGCCAGAGGCGAACGGAGATTGTTTTTTTTTTAACACTATTGTTTCTTTTACATTCAAAACTGAAAGTTTAATTACTCTATGGTCTTTTTTTCATAGTTGTCACTTTTTCGTGTCACTTATTATCCATGTTCTGAAGATATGATTGGTCATCGCAGTTATGCACACATCTTAAGCAGTTGAAATTTAACCCTGAAAAAAATTCAGGTCTGAACGGGATTCGAACCCATGACCTCTGAGAATACCGGTGCAATGCTCTACCAACTGAGCTATCAAGCCAACTGGGAGTTCGAATCCAGCTCAGGCCTCACATCTGGAGTCTTAAGGTGGCTCACTAGAGTTTTTCTGAGACTCAATAGCGCGCGCTGCTACTGCTTGCCAGACGTCAGTATTAATTGCGCGTGCAAAAATGACACAAGTAGCCCTAAGAAAGAACGAAAGTAACTTCAGCATTTGAAAGGCCTTAAATTACTTCGGTATGCGTCGCAATAGTTTAAAACTCTGTTCAAACATGTGTTTAAGCCTAAGGCTAAAAAACTATGATAAAAATGCTCTATAAAAATACAGGTAAAAGAGCTCTAATTTACTCTTGCTTTCTGGCACGCGATACATGGCGTCAAACGAGTGCGCGCTAAATAAATAACCACGCGTGTTTTCTGATTTTTGTGACGTCAGCGTAAATAAATAAATGTTGGTTTTCTCGCGTTTCCTTTGGTGAATTTTTTTTAAAATTTGGCTCAGTTGTAACCACATACAAATCCTATAAAATACCTTATTTTTGTTAAAATCTGTCAGAGTTAATCTAATATATTTAGAATAATGACAAATTACAGAATATTGGAAAAGCCGTGAGAGGGAGAGGGAAGATGCTCAACTTTGTGAATTCAATAGTAGCGTTGAAATTGGATGAGCAAAGCTTGTGAGAAACAGTTTCAACTGATATGACACTAGCTCGAATAAATAATTACCAACTTAGCCATGATGTTTAAATGGTAACTGACTTTTGACAGGCGTGGTTTCCAAATTGGAAATTTTCCCGTCTATAATGAAAACATTTTACATTTGCCGGAGTTACTTTTACATTTTAGGAATGCATGTTTGTTTTAAATGTACAGAAGTCAACGTGAAAAGACAGGAAGGGACGGCGATGCGCGAGCACAAAGGAGAAAGAATTGTGAGAATTAAGAATGAGAGAAGCTAATGTAACCATGAAAAACATTTTTCACTCTAATCATTCGCGCTATTATTATCATTATTATTATCATTACCATCATCATCATCGCCATCATTCACATTGCCGTTGCCGTTGCTGTTATCGTTATTGTTATCGTTATCGTTATCGTTATCGTTATTGTTATTTATTTTTCGTCTCCAGAGCCCCTACCGATCAACCTACCATCAATACCATCAACA
>CM042751.1:31606190-31617528 GCA_022496165.2 Catalaphyllia jardinei
AATGTGCAATGCCTCTTTGATCTTGATTTGGAATTTGGAGGCGGCAGTGTCTAAGATCGTGAAACATTCTGTATTACAAGAGTCATGACAGGCCCTAGATGACTGCAGGTGCCTGTAAACATGCGAAGACTTGTCCGATAGGAGGTGCTCACGAACACGTGTACATAGGTGGCGAGTGGTCTCGCCAATGTAGCTGGCATTACAGCCAGCACACGAAAATTTATAAGCGACACGCGAACGTAGACCTTGCGGTACTGAATCTTTCACGCTAAACATGTTTCTAAGTTTAAACGTACTAAAGACCAGCTTAACATCTAAATCAGCTTTACAATAACGTTTGATTAGTTGTCTTAACTTAGTCTGGGCGACTTTAGAAAACCGGCCAACATCAGGGAGTTTATAGAAGTGCGTAGAAGTTTTCCCGGAGTTAGATGAGGAGTTTTGCCCAGTCTGAGAAGGATTCATTTTCTTAGAAAGATTATTTCGACTATGTTTTAGCTAAACCAGAGGAAAGCTGTCAGAAAAGCTAAAAGACCTTTTGCAACGATTTTGTCATTGAAAACGAACCAAAAATGCTTTTTATGTTACCATTTGCCATGTAGCTTAAAGATCTTTTAAAACGTGTATGCCTTTGTGTATGTAAGAGGGAATTCTAAGGAAATCTGTGAGTAAATATCCTTTACCTGTTTTCTCAGACAAATGCTGATGTCAGCATTTTTGTTGAGATTAAGGCTAATCATCTCGAAAAAATGCCTGGCTACTCGTATTTTATTTCTTTTGGATTCCAATAGCCCTTGCAAAGAACTACTTTTTCCGCGTGGTCCTAACCTGGCGCAAAAACCTTTGTATTTAGTAGGCACTGTCCTTAACAATAGTTTTGTCGATGGTCAAAATAACTCAGAATACCATGACTGCTCCATTAAAGGTGTCTCAAGAGACACGACGCTCACTAAGCTTTTCGTTTTTCCCACTTTTATAACTCCTAATGAATGTTACTTTTACCTAATCCGAAAGATTAAACAGTGATCAATTCCGTTGATACAATCGCTTATTTAGAGCAGTTATTTTGTACCCGATGTTCATGATCACCGGAGCCTGGTCTCAAATTTTGCACTATGGCTATTGAATAGACCATTTGCTAACACCAGTGGAACTCGTCACCATGGACTGCATAATTTTTTCAGGTTTCAAAATGAGGCATCCTTAGTATAAAAAGATAGTGCTGAAACAAAAATGCTTACTGATGTCATATGCCACTGAATTTTGCTTTATAAATAATTCCTAAACAGCCATATGTCTTTTGTTCTGAAAAACCGGTATCCATATAAACTTAAATTAGAAGTTAGCAGTTCTGTGATTGTGGTCTGCATCTTAGCGCACGTAGATTTTCCAGAAATCTCCCGAGGATAGTTTGTAGTTATTTCCACCATGTCGTAGTTATTTCCACCATCTTAAGTTCTGTGAGACGATTATGTCCTCTGAATATGGAATGCAATCAGTACCATTCGCACTTGTTACCCAGATCAAGAGTAACCTAATCTAGGAAAAGCACAAATATGACAACCAGTGCAAGGCTGCAGAGTACTTACTGGAGCTGCATGTAATCCCCTTGTACCCAGGGCTACACTTGCAGTGATTCTGATGTGAGCTCCATCTCCCGTCGTTTTCACAAACAAATTTCGAGTTAGCAATCTAGCAATGATAATGAATAATGTAATTTTAATTGCAATAAGAAACATTACGAAAGCTAGTTTTAGAACAGGATTTTAAAGCGGTGTACACGTGTGACATCCCATAAGGAATATGTCGATTTATTATTGATTGCGTTGATTGCGTTGGACACAACAGCAAACAAAAGATGCGTCTTCCATTCTCTTATTCCTGATAACCAAAATTATATTTTATGGACAACAAGCCAAGGTTATCCTTAAACTTTCTTCGTGCTTTAGCAAACGCTCAGCAAGGGAGGACAGAAAGCGAGGAGGCCTAAACGCTTACTGGAGGAGGACAGCTCAACAAAACTCGACGGTTGATACGATGGATCGATCAATGGAACGCCATCAAAACCTAGGATAGGGCAAAATGGAGAAGACGTATACATGAAGTTCATGAGTAAACAAAAATAGAGATAACGTTTTCACTATACTATTTCATTTTGATCAACATTAAGATCATGCAAACCTGCATTAATTCAAAGTAAGTTGTCCCCTGGTTTCCCTTGAAATCGTCAGGTCTGGATGTTCTTGTTTCATTGTTTAAATGACAGATTTCTGTACTTTGGTTCTCTTCAGCGAAACAGTTGTATGATCTGCACTTGTCATTTTTCAAACACTGCAATCCGCACACCAGATCGTTTCCGGTACAGACATCGATAACGTGGCCAAGTAAAGCGTGATCTGTAGAAATAAACAACACGTCATGTTATGAATTAGCATATGAATTTGAAACCAAAAAAATCGGCATTGCACATATCTTATTAGAGTGTATACCATTGCAGTTTATTTATGGCTAGTTTTTCTATCCACTGTCAGCGGGCGTTATAAATCAAATCTGGTGTTCTGATTGGCTACCGACACATTCGGGATGAACCGCTCTGTCCCGCATGCCGTGTAATGAATCTCTTATTGGCCAGAATTGCTTGTTAGGCTAAAGTGCCTTAATATCGGCTCCATCTGTTTTTGCTATGTCTCGGTCCATTGATGTTCGACGCAGAAAAGGAATTGGGCCAATGCCCAGTCATCTTGAACTTCGGACATATTTCATGAGTATTTCAATTCTTCAGTAAACTCGTAGTTGGAGGAGTCCAGACGCAATTGAAAAGTTACAATATAAGGCAACATACTACTATGGTGGCCTAGGGATGCCATAAGAGAATTGTGTAGTATCTGGTAAGTTTTCTGTTATTTATTATGTTATTTCATTTTAGTTTTAAACTTTACACGAAAAAAAATTATTATCGAGATACTTTAAATCAAATTTATACGAAAAGTATAAAAAGTAAAATAAAATACTTTTTATTAAGAGTTAAATGAAACGAAAATAATCTTTCCTTGGCCTAGCAGTGCCATAAGGTTTTTCTTTAAAAAAAAAAATTCGCTCGTGGCCTATCGATGCCATAGCCCACAATGCACTTGGGCCATGATGTCTTCTACAAAAGATGGCGGCAAATCAAATCAGGAATGGTGACTGGATGCAAGATCAAATGCTTAAAGATGATTTTTCTAGGTACGTCCGGCAAAACTGGAAAAAAGTGAGATTTTAGACTTTATAGAATCGAAATACCCAATGTATGCATGGAGCGAGCGAACTTTAGCACGCAGGCTGCAGTACTTTAAATATAAAGTTCACGAATTGTGAAGTAGATATTGAAGATGTGAAAGAAGCTGTGAGTCGCGAAATGGATGGTCCGGGACAGCTGCTTGGCTATCGTTCCATGCAACAAAAGGTACGCGAGATTCACGGGCTAAATGTGCCCCGTGATGCTGTTTACGCTGTGATGAAAGAAGTTTCCCCGGAAGGGCTTCAAGCTAGAGGAGGTGTGGGAAAAGCAAGGCGGCACCGGAGAACCATGCAATACTTTTGTTACTGGTGTAAGTAGGCTTTTATCCGTTTTCTACTTGAAGTAACGTTGCGTTGAATTGCTATTAGGAGTAGTTATAACACGATTTTTTATTTTATTTTCGGGATTCGAAAGGGAGCAGACTGCACTATGTCTTTAGATGGCCATGACAAACTTTGCGGATACCAGAAGGCGATGTTCCCTTTGTGTATCTACGGTGCACAAGACACGTACAGTGCGAGGATAAATTTCTAAAGAATTTGGACTTCAAATAACAACCCTAAAATTATAGGAAAATTCTACCTGGATTATCTTTATGAATGCCGAGGTAAGATGTTTGTTGCCCAGTAACTTCCATTGGTAAGATAACTGTTTTTGTTGTTATGTAAGATAGAGATGTTTGTTTTTGCCAGGTAATTGCATCGAGAGAGCTCCTAGTGACCCCTCTCTCCTATTATAACAGTTTTATAACGTCAGCGGTCGTAAGCCTTTAAAAAAGTAACTGATTATTGGCTGTTTCCTCCTGGCTGTGTCATTCTATTTCACTTTATGAAATGGTTACGACCGCTGACATGATAAAATTATACTAGGGCAGGGGAGGGACTTGATCATGACAAACTTGAATGACCCCAAACCCAGGAATCACAGTTTATTTGTTGTCATGACCCAAAAATAGAAAGGCAATAAAGTTAAAGTATGCTGACATCTTTTACAACCATTTTAATTTAAATTTAGTTTTTATGTTTTGATTTCAACAGTATTGCCATTAACAATCCGGATAGACAGAGGTCCAGAAACTGGGATTATGGCAACAATGCACACTTTTCTACATGCGCAATATAATGATGAAGACGATCCAGTTGATAGTGTACTCTATGGCCCTTCGACACAAAATAAAATGAAGCGCTGGTGGCGTGAGTTGCTGGATAGAATGGAGAGGTTTTTTAAAAGTCAGTTGTCATCTCTAGTTGAAAGTGGAGATTATGACCTAAGTGATCAAACAGACAGGTATAATTTAGACTTAGTTATGAGTAAACACAAACAGTATTCTTATGTTCTGGGATTGAAAACTTTTGTTTTGTAGACAATTGTGCATGTTCTTCACAATCTGTTTGGCTATAAAATAATAAATAGGTGCAGTCAGTCTCATTAAAAGGATGTTCATGTGTTCTAAAGCCTTTCAAAATGATAAATGATTGCGAATGTCAAAGTGAGTTTTTGCTGTTCACTCTGAAGGAACCTACTTGCATATGTGTACATTCCCGTGCTACAGAAAGAACTAGATACCTTTAGAGTATCAGTGTGGAACAATCACCGCATGCGTAAGCAGAAAGCTAAAGAACTTCCTGATGGAGTACCAGAGCACATTTACATGTATCTGCAGAATTATGGAGGGGAAAAATGTGGCCTCACAGTAACAGAAGAACAACTCCAGGAAACAGCAGAGCTCTCAGGTGTGCTGGAAGGGACAAGTGACTATTTGGAGGCTGGGTTCAGAAGAGAATGTGAAAGACACATCCCAGACACAAATGATGTTGAGCCTGCGCAGGCAGCGAATGCTTATTTATTTTTAAAGACAAATTTTGATGTAAACAGGGTTTAACATTGGCCTAATTCAATTTTCAGTACCGGTAATTCAAATTTGCTTTGGTTAACACTATATCTATAAGCCTTCTCAGCTCTGAACCTCAACACCAGCAACTTTAGTTCTCTATATATTTTTTTTAACTTGTTAAAGATTTTTTTATATTCTTAAAGAGATAAATGTACTAATGAGCAGAACTCAGCAACAGATCTTCTCAACTTTCTTTACTGTCTCTGTCGCGTTCGCCCTCGAGGACATCACATTCGCAATTTGTTCCAAAATGCAACTTACAAGCATCCTTGATATTCTTTATATTTGGTTCTTTGTCGAATGGCACGAGGGTTAAAGGCCCAATGCGGTTGTACTTTTGGCACTTGCCTTGAACGTTTGCCGATAGTCTCTGCACAGTCAAGGTGCCTTCAGATCACCTGGGGCTCGCTTTATCGCTCTTTGCACCTACCCCTCTCTTTCCTTGGCGCTCCTTGTAGTCGTCCCACTGCTTACGTTTACCTGACATGACTAAAACAGGAACTTACCATGGGAAATCATGTAACACACTCAATTTGAAAACGCTGAAAATGCCTCAACATGCTTCAATCACACATCGCTTAGGAGCCACGCAAAAGATCACCGATTAGGATTGTGGGCTATGGCATCGATAGGCCACGAGCGAATATTTTTTTTGTTTTTTAAGAAAAATCTTATGGCACTGCTAGGCCAAGGAAAGATTATTTTCGTTTCATTTAACTTTTAATAAAAAGTATTTTATTTTACTTTTTATATTTTCCGTATAAATTTGATTTAAAGTATCTCGATAATTTTTTTTCGTGTAAAGTTTAAAACTAAAATGAAATAACATAATAAATAACAGGAAACTTACCAGATACTACACAATTCTCTTATGGCATCCCTAAGCCACCATATACTACATACACAGACTTACTTCTTGCTAAAATGTCAGATAAAAGATTTATTATCCATCATGATATAGATAGGACCCTCATTGGTCAAAAACCCATATTTTATCAGAGTGTAACACAAGAGGATTTCTTGAGCTCAGTTCCCTGCTATATGTCACAGTTAGCGCATCCTAAGTTTTCCAACTTTGTTGTTTGTAATCCGTGTTAATCTTCTCCATCTTTAATCATCTATTTGTTCCAGCTATCTCTTTGATGTTTTTTTCTCTCTTGTGAAACTGCAATTTTCAGAATCCCTTCAATCTGAACATAATTTTGTACCTGGCCAAGCTAAGTAAAAATCGGAGTTTAAAACCAAATGCCTCCCTGGCTATATATTGCCGATTCCAAAAAAAAACAAAAAAATTTTGCTTCGGCATTGGTGCTGATTGTGATGTTTCCTAATATCGCAGAAGGAAAGCTTCCGTTAGGAAACAGAACGCATATTAAAAATCATTCAGAGAATTTTACACAAACAAGGTGGTGTGCTTCTGACATTTGTTTCCCGTGCGGCCTAATATCTGACGGCGAGCTGTTTCTTCACTCAGCCATGCGTGCTAAGCTTTTAATTGCGTGCGGTATCAGTTTTAATCTCAAGACAATTTAACGGCAAATAAATTAAACTTGATGTTTTTCGAGGAGTGTTCGACTTGTAGGCAAACTGTTTTACTTTTCACATTTTCCCATTTTAGGCAAGGGATTATTTAAGTTGAAAAGTTCTGCCGATCTGCATTTAATTTCAATATCGCTCTTCAAAGCAAAACAAAAGAAATAGGACTCGGCGATTAAAAAATTAATACAAAACTGGCACTGAGAGGCTATTTCCATGGGTTTATAGTTTTTAAATTTGAATTACCTTGCCCCCCTACCTTGGTGACTCTCAAAAAAGCTTGAAACAAATTCTTTGCATGCTACCAATGGGATAGTTACGTTCAGATAAATTAAGAAGCCAGAGAGTAGAAACAGTATAGATGATAACAACACATGTGCCAAGCTTGATGCCATGATGTCCCGTCAAATATGCCTGCAGATTGTACAAGAAAAAAGATAGTGTCAATAATAGACTTTTTCATTTTCAGAAAGGGAGAAACTCCACTTACAAATACTGAAAAGAAAAATGACTGCTTGAAACCTGTTAAGGATTTCAGGCAGACATGTTAATTTACTTAAAGAAATACTTTTTATTAAAGGTTAGTGGCAAAAAACATCTGCTCTCATTGAAACGCGAACAAGCAAGGTAACCAAAGAGTGGCATGTATACTATGTTTCAGCCCTTTTGCCAAAAAAATCTATTGAACCGTCAACGACCTAAACTTGGTTGTATAAATTTGTTACGTATGGGTACTTTCAAGGTATAGTGCGAGATAGAGAGGCATGGGAAATGCAAATGGATTACAACATGCCACTAAATTTGTTTACGGCTGAAAAATGCCCCTAACTTGCGAAAAGCGTCGATAGAGTTCAACTGCTTAGTCTTTATAGAAAGATACTCACACTTTTCGTTTATCTTTATATGTCGATGTAGAAAAGTAGTCGTTTATGATATTTTACGTATCCTTTGATAGGCTCAGCTTCCCACTGACACCTTCTTCAGAAGATTTACCAGAAGATGTAGCAGCTGTTGGGTGAATGATTAGCTAATCTCATGCACGACGGAAATTGAGACTGCTAGTTTAATCAGTTTGATCAATATAATCATTAACCGGACAGACAAAGCCAGAAATGAAAGAAAATTATCAAAATTAGAAAGTCTGTCAATCAGTTTACAACTCTGAGGTATAACTGTGGCGTGCATGTTTTAGGATATGGTTTCACTAAATGTATAGTTTCACTAAATGTATAAGGAAAAAAAATAGACCCTTCTCCTAAATGGCGGCCACAAATTCAAGTAAGTTAAAATTAGCTAAAATTAAAATCGTCTACCAGCACTAGAACGAACACCTTTACTTAAGTAACCCTGCAAAGTTTCAGCATTTCAGGTTTAATATCAGGTAACAGAGAAATTACAACAAACATTATATCAAGAAATTCTAGGAAAGAACGTAAATTCTAGGAAAGAACGTAAATTCTAGGAGTGTACGTTCTTTCCTAGAATTTCATAATATAATGTTTGTTGTAATATCAATTTCTCTGTTAGTATACTCACTTGGGAGGTTGGTTGACGCGTCTCGATATGCCTTAATGTGACGGCGTGATGCCTTTAGTGAGTTCATGTGTGATGCTTTAATGTGACAGCACGATGCTGTTAGTGAGATCATATGAGCCAGAACGTGGCTGTGTAGCCGCGCGATGCGGTTCCAGTCAAAACCCACAATTCGACCCTTGCTCACCACAGAGTCTCCATTAGCTCAGTGGTAGAGCATCCGAGTAGATCACGGAGGGTCGTGGGTTCAAATCCCATCTGGAACTCGGATTTTTTCCGAGTCTACGTTCTTTCCTAGAATTTCTTAATATCAGCTGAGAAAATGAAAGTTCAAAATTGAAAAACTGACAGGCGTTTGTATGAATGGTGGTATGTATTATACCCCCCCCCCCCCCCAGGTCATACAAAAAGTCTGTAAATTTTGTTTCGCTCCTAAATTCCGGGTCTTTTACGATAGCTGGTGTCACCATATATCTTGCGACAGTATATTTGTCTTTAAATGTAAATACACATTTCCAAACAAAATGGGCCTACACCGTGGAGGATCTGTTCTGTGGATCAAGATTCCTTCAGAAGTCAGACACCTGCCTAGTTTTAAAGTGTTAAAAAAATTCATTGAATGAGAAAGATGATTTTAGTGCACTTAAAATTACTGAACCTTTTATTATATACAACAAGTTACGAGGCAGTGGCTTCAACGTTGTACAGCCTCCATACATATAGCAGCCTTGTCATGCATGATTCCTATTTAACCAAGAAAGATACTATTTAAAAATAGCTTGTTACTTAATGTAGTCATAATTACGACGGTTAGCCATCCCGCACAGACAAAACGCAAGGAGACCCAATTCAGTTTATAGTGGTTCTTAGAATAAAGGGTGAGAAAAACCAGGGGATCGGAAGAACTGAACGTTTTAGTTTTTCAGCATGTCCTGACACCGCGTACAAATCCATGGGAAGTTAATCAACAAGTGATGATCTCTTGATTTGTTAATTAGAAGCTGTTGGTCTACAAGAAAGAAACGCAACAAATCCACAATGAAATTCAAATGAACATGTGGTTCATGTTAACATGCACACTGGTAGCCAATTTGCTCCCTATATAACTCTGGATTGTTGTGAACGATGCATAAAAATGCATCGAATCACTCGATGCATAAAATCTTTCTTTCCTTACAAGGAACGTATTAACTGTTCACAACAATCCAGAGTTATTTACAGAGCAAATTGCTGGGTGATTGTAATAGTTTTTACATTGGTAAAACTAAAACAAGGCTTCACGATAGAAAAACCGAACATTTTAAGGCCCTCGCTAAAAATGACAATACTTCAGCCATTGCTGACCACGTCAAGGCCACTGGACATAACATCAAGTGCGATCATTTTGATATTATAGCAAAGGGAAAAACAGCCTATCATTGTAAAATAAAAGAGACCTTATTTATTCAAGAACTAGACTGAACCAGCTTTCAACGTCAACGTCGGAAGTGAAAACCTGATGTTTTATTAATCTGTTCTAGTTTTATAGTTTACTGTTAAGTATTTGCTTAATCTAGGTTCCAGCCCCCCTAACCTTTGTCATATAATTATCTCAATGAATTGAGTGCCTTAAGTCCAATTATGTTGTTTGCAAAGCAAAATGAAGCAGAATCGAGTCATTGTTAAGCTCCAAATACTTTTCAGGCAATAGCTCTTTGTTTTGCCTGATATTTCAATGTCACATAGTAATCTGTCATCATGCAAAGAATATGAGGCTGACTACACCTAGAAAAGTGTTTTTTTTATATACCACACGAGCTCGCCGACAAAGAAAATACATGTATGAGCGAATCGTGAGAGACGTATCACTGAGCTTGAACAAATTTACAGTTACTCCTTTGTGATACCTGTGAAATATATGTCTGAATTTTTTAAAACAGGGTTAGCAAAAATAAGGACTCATTCTACTACTTGGCATTTAAAAACAATAAAATTCGTCCAAAGGCCGACAAAAGAGCCTATATCTGACGCCGGGCAGTAAGTTAATGGTCCCTAAAAGCATTCCCACGAGTCGAAGTTTAAAATGACGCAAATTTTAGAACATTTATTCAGAAAGCTGACTTCCGGCGAAGTTTCAAAGCGGTATCATTTCAGCCTAGAATTTTTTAAGTTGAGTTCGCTGCAGCGATGGAGTGCCTACATAGCAACTTATATAGTCAGCAAAACACTACTTTTTTCGCGGTCCGATAAACAACAGGATTTCGCATGGAATAGACAACAAACTGAATGAAACATAGAGCACAACTTGCTACCTTGTCTGCACAAAGACTGGCCTATGGTTCAATGCCCTTAGAGCGCGCTGAAACTAGACCTAGATTCAATTTTCCTGAGTCGAGAAATTATTTTTCCAAGGTACGATAAGCTAAGCATAACACCGACTTAACAATATTAATGCCTGGCACAGACTACTTTGGCGAAACCCCACTTAAGCAAGACATCCTATACTGGTCAACACAATGCCGGGATATCACACAATCACAGACTTTCGCTGCACTGGTTCAGGCTTACATAGCAACCTAAATAGTCAGCAAAACCACACCAAAACGCGTCTAATGCATCTCAGAACGTCTTCATGTACGATAATGGACGACGCTTGGTAGGAAATCGTTAGACTTGCACCTTCATTAAACTTAATGATGTCCTCCGGCAGACTTCCTTTAGACAGCAGTTTTAGAAAGCTAATTGAACAACGCCGCCTCCGAGATACCGCGCGAACTAATATTCAGCCGAGTGTAGCCTGGGTAAAACTTAAGGTAGGGGTACACCTGAAAAAAGTGACTCGTTAAAAGTAACTATTTTTAAACGTTTATTTCAAAACCCTATTAAACTATATATCACAAGAAAGCTTATGACCTATAGATTCTGAAAATGGCAATAACTTGTACTTGGTATCAATCTAGAACACAGATATCATCCTCTTAAATGAGCATAGAACTTTTTGAGATGATAAAAACATTTTCTCCAATGCCCCTCCAAAGTTTACTAAGATTTTTGAAGTTGAATTTTTACGATGTAAAGTGTATATATGAAATAATTCATATTTGAACTGCGGTTAT
>CM042751.1:31642998-31670498 GCA_022496165.2 Catalaphyllia jardinei
GGGGGGGGGGGGGTGGGGGTTCACAGGGAGCACAGAGAAATGCTGTAATGGTAAAAAGGATTAATGCACATCCATGCAAACATTGGTACTGACAACTAAATTGTACACTGGTGCATTGCAATCAACAATCTTAAAACTTTGAAGTATACCATTTTTGCAAATCACAATGTGATCACTTGAGATCTAGACCCTAATGTTTCAACTGTTCATAGTCAGTCTTTATCAAATGAGCTCATCAACTGATGTACATGCCAGGTTATGCTCTAAGAAACATTCAGGGAGCCCTTCAGACACCCACCCTTGTAGGCTAGGGTGTCCAGAAGTCAAGCTCAGTAGCCCAAACAAAAAAAAAATCAAAAATCAACTAATTGATTAAAATTATAATTACATAATAACATTAATTAACATATGGTAACTGATTGACCTTAAGGAGGCTCAAAAGGGTTTTAGCTGAAAGTGCACACGCAAACATGCATGTCAGCACACCGGAAGTTAAATCTTGCCTAAAATCGGGCAAACTGGAAATAAAATCTGCAGAAAATATTTGTTTCTAGCTCTAAATTTGGCTCGGTGAGCTATCTTGTTTTTTTGCATGCTCGCACCATTCACCATGGCACTTCAAATATAAAAGTTTCGGAGAAAATTATCTAGTAGAATTTTCTGTGAGCCATAAATCGCATTTTCTTAAAATATATTTACTTCTACCAGATAACTTTTTTCCATAATGTCTAAAAACTTAAAGAATTTAGGGAACTTTCCAAGAAATAAAAATGGTAGGTCACCAAATTAATTTTTTCAGATAATTTACAAAAACTGAAATTTAGTGGACATTTTTGTGCACCTTGTGCATTGCCACGGTAACTGATATGACGTCAAAAGTACCCTCAAAGTATAGCCCAGCAATAGAGTTGCAAGGAGACATAGTTTGCCCACACCATAAAATATCCTTCTTTGTAATCATCGTTTCACAAACACTGCAGCAACGAAAAACCCTTTCGAGCCTCCTTCAATATAACTTCTTGCATTGTGTCTAGGGCATTATTTTATCCTATTTACAGATGTTAAAGATAAATGGTTCACATGTAATTTTGTTGTCAAAAGTCCACAAAAAAACACAATTTAAACAATTTTTTTGAGTTAAAATGGTTGAGATACATCAGGGTTCGTACTCTTTTGAGCTCTTCAAATTCCATGGCTTTCCATGACGTTTTCCATAACCTTTTCAAGTTTTCCAAGACCTTAAATTTAGCTGTCAGTTTCAAAAATTCAAAACCCTTGCTTGTTTTAGAGCATTTTTTCCCTCAACACACAAACTCTGGCATTCACTTAAATGTGTGCCATTTATGCTGCTTAATTACTCCTCTCTATTTTACACTGTCCTTGCGTTGTCATCTGCAGTAAATAATCTATCAAACAAAACTTTAATTTTTCATGGCTTTCAAGGACCGACAATTGAATTCCATGACATTCCAGGCCTGGAAATGAAATTCTTAAATTCCATGACTTTCCAGGTTTTCCATGACCTGTACGAACCCTGTACATGTATGTATAGAAAAATTAAGATTTTCTCCCTCTTTTCCCTCTATGCTTCTGATAATTTAGTTCACATTTTCCTTCAATTAGGGGCTTTTCAAGCACATTATACAAACCACAAGAAGAAGACTTTTTATAGACGCTACACAAAGCATACAAGGAAACTGCCATCTGTATCACTGCTGACCAGTGTTAAATGTACACATTGAACCGAGCCATAAAACAACCAATGTTTTGATTTAGAAGATGGATTTAAACATTCTGAATTGAGCCACTTTGCCTTGTAAACTTCAATACAACACAGGAAATCAAAAAGGGAAGGACAAAATATTGTACAAAGATCACTTTTTAGTGTTCTTTATGGCATAGAATAAATCTTTTTTGACCAATGACCACAAATATGTACATCAACTACATAGGACATTCAGAGTATGTCAACATCTCAATGATCATGAAATAAAGATTCAAGGCTTACATGTATTACACCATAGCAAAGGAAACATATTTTAGTACATGTATGTAAAGAAAACAATCACTGATTCTAACAGCTATAAAATGACCATAACACACTGGGAGAGTGCTTGTTTTGTTACCTCACCTTCTTTGTTTCCGTTGGTGAAGAAAAATCAAAAACATAATGAAAGGCACCATCACAACAACCACAAATACAGAGGTCACTGAAAGTGCCACAATCCATCGGGTAGATAAATGAGCAGGCTTGTCATCTTGGAAGTGTTCATCGCCCACATCTTGATCTGCTTGTGCTGCTACAACTGTTTCTTCAGATGATACTGACAATGGAACTTTAACCGTAGTGGTATGATGTGGTTCCTTCATCTTATTAACAGTATTGAGAGCATTGTCTACGGCTTTTGTAGTGGCTTTTGTTGCACCACTGCGATGAGTAGGGACTGCAGTTTTAACAGAACATGAGAAAAGAACATTTTAGTACTTCATCTGTCAGCAACAATAAAAAGAACTACCTCAAACAGACTAAAGAGATCTAATCTCCTCAGTTATAAGGATACAGAGAGTAATTTGAGACCATCTGCTGGCTTTTAAGGGTGAAATTATCCAGAAGCAAGCTTTTTTGTTTCCATGCCGAACTCCACGGTGAATAATTTTTGCATTGTTTATATGCTGTTATGCTGTCTGTTCTGTTTTTTCTTTCTCCTCCTCTCTAGCATGCCGAGGTCATTTTTTTCGTCTTAATTCACGTAAGGAAAGTTCGGAAAAGATGTTCCCATTCAAGGTTTAGCTCTAAGGCAGTCTGTTGTGCTCCCGTCCTCCAGCCAAGTTTTCTCCACATTCGCCGAACAGTTTTTCAGTGATACTTCAATGTTAAATCGCACTTAGAGTTCCGATAGTAGCGACCCTCGTTACTTTTGGAATTAGTAGCCTTTGGGGGTCCTAACTTTGGGGGGGTCATTACTTTCAGGGGGTGGTTACTTTCGGGGAACAGAAATCGTTTACAAATAGAGCTGGCGTTAAAAATTAAAAATGAACACTTTGTTTGTATTCCACATGTATAGATTGTGTTTCATAAAAAGAAGGAAACAATGATAAATACCGACAGCAATACTGTAATAATACCGTAAATCAATATCAACACCAATAAACAAAGGAGAGAAAATTCGTCTATCCAGTTTCATGTTTTAACTGCGACATGGGTGGGTTCCAGATGTCTTGCTAGATTGTATTGTCAGTGGTCAGGACAAGTTGTATTAGTTTGTCTCTCGGTTCTTTTCTTAGACTTCTAAGTCCTTTCTTGATGCCAATTTCATAAACGCAGGGAATCTCAATGCCTCCTTCTTGAACCCATCCACCTTCAGGCGCACTCCTGCTTTGGCCAGATACACAGTACATGATCTTGATTTCCTTTTCCAGCAATGGCTTGTACAGGGCCTCTGCTAGACTATCAGGCACGTGTCCAACTGTAGTGGCATCTTGTTCGCCGCCGTTTGTGTTTTTCAACTTCACCACTATGGTGTTTTGTGAATATGCGTTAGAAGGCTCAGAATGCAGTTACACACTTCATTAATTCGCAGATTAGACTGGTAGCAATGATCTCCCTTGATACGTGAAATAATTGTGCATAATCGGCCGTAAATAGCAGCCATTGGTAATCAATTTTCACTTGAACAGTACACTTTCCCAATGCTGATGCGAGGGTCTTGTGTCTGTATATTGTTGTGTTGATATATGGTACTAGTATACCTAAATGGTAATAATGCTGCCCAAGGGGAGAACAACTCTAAGTATGCTAACAGTTACCCTATGAACTGAACTGTGAAGAATTCATTTGCACAACATAATTGAATCGTTATGCTAGGGAAATCAATTGAAATTGTTATTGGGTTGGGTGCTTTGTGGGAGTGAATAGATATTGCGTGCAAGTGCCCTTTTCTTTGCAAGAATTTGAACTTAATACCTGTTCTGCAAACAGAAATTGACCCTGAAATAAAGGAAAGGCAAATTTTTACATAAGTCAAGTTAATTGTTGTGGAGTGAGCGTAGCAAGCGAGCAGCAACATAATCAGGATTTAAAATTAAAAGAATATGTAAAAGGAGTACGAATTCTCGAATTCATGACTTTTTACCAGAATGCATTGCATTTAACAATCAGATGAATAGAAATCATCTTTACTAAAACTTGTAGAATAATTAAAACAAACGGAAAGTGTACATACACTTATTTCATATATGCTACGATCTACTCCTTTTCATCCGAAGATGAATTTAAACTTAAGTTTTAGCATTTTCATATATCCGGCGATGCCGGACGCATCTTGGACAATGTCAACACTCCAGAGGCATTTAATGCGTACCGGTACAGAATTTATAAGTGAGATTTCTGCGGCTACAATTTTCACATCTTTCGATTTCTATCCTTTTGATTTTCTGGTAATTTTCTTTCTAATTTTCTTTCTGAATCGTATGTGTATGTGCTTTATTGTCTCGATCCCTTGTCACAGTATCCAGTCATCTCGCCACCAAGAAACTAACTCGCCGCCAAGTAAAGTAGTCGAGGTGAATAAGCTGTTCGAACAAGAGTAAAGTAGTCAAGATGGAAATGCTGTTCAGATGAAGTTCGTTTCCCTGTCTGTATGCAAATTACATGTTGTAGGTGACGTGATTTGATAAATGTTCCGTTGTCCTGGGCAAGCGACATTCAATGTGCGTATGTTGCTTTTTTTGTAGCATGGTTTTCAAAACAACACAGATCGCGCTCTTAAATGTTTTTTTTTATTACTTTCTTGTTGTGATTGTGCAGTAGTCTTTGCATTGCCTTTGTAGCTGAAAGTTCAACTGGCACAGTCTTCAGGGCAAATGTGTCCCAAAATTGGATAACTTATCTTCGGTTGAGTTTTAAGGCCTCAACTACCTCGACCCTATAAAAACTTTGAAACTTTTGGGTCAAAGTCCATTTCTACAAATTCTCCACTGCATCATAACAACTTTCCATCACAGCTTCCTTGCAAAATTGAATAATAAAAACTACAGCAAGAATAATTACAATTTAACTCTATTATAACTGATTTTTTGTGAGGTAGGTGAGGTGTGAAGTAAGATGGTGGAATGAACATGTTGCTGCTGCTCCAGTTTTTGCATCTAATTTTTACATGCCCGCTAAGAGAAAAACCCGCTAACCACGCCACGCCAGTTCGAGTGATATTGTACTTGATGCTCTTAACATGGCCGAGAGTGTGACTGCGAAGTTGGATTGTATTATGGAGCGCCTTGAGATGCTCTCTCTTATTGAAAATCGCTTGGATAGCATGGCTTCTACGATGGCGAATATCGAGTCCACTCTCAGCAGACTTGACGCAGGCGTAATGATGCTTACAGAAGGTGCCGGAAAAGAGAAAAAAGGATAACCGAACTGGAAACATCGATTCATTACAATGAGGATGATGTCGCTGAACTGCAAAAGAACTTGTACGATCACAGAGCCCTGCTTGAAAAATGTAAGAAGGACCTCCTCTATTTAGAGGCTTACAGCAGAAGAGAAAAATGTTAAAATTTTTGGAGTTGTTCAAGCCACCGGCAATGAAAATGTTTCAGAGCCCGAAGACACGAAAGAAATCGTACACAACTTCTTCGAACAAGAATTAAAAATTGAAAGTTCACAAGCCAAATATGAGTTCCAAAGGGTTCATCGCTTGGGCAAACCAAATTCCATATCATCAAGGCCTATTATTGTGCGATTCCTGCGGTTTACTGACAAAAAGTTATGAGCGTGGCCCGAAAAGAATTAAAGGACAAAGATTTTTCGGTGTACAACGATATCCCAAAAGACTTATACGATCTTCGTAAACAGCAGAAAAGGTTCAAGCAAGCGCAGGATAAGGCTACAGGGTACACTTCAGCAAGGCCCACCCAGATCAACTGTTTGTGAATGGAAAATTTCTGCCGCCAGATCAACCTTTGGAATAAACATGCGTCCTCTGTTAAAACTCTTTCTTCTTCTGAGAACTTTAATGGGTTGTTTACTATTTAAAGATTTTAACTTCCACTGCAGTGAAACTAAGCGCAGCTACCACATTATCATTTTAATGTCCAATCTGCCACCCTGCTAAATTATGTAAATCTTAGGGGTGTTATTTTTTAATTTATCTACGTGCTGAATTATGTAAATTTTAGCGGCATACTTTTTTGGAGTTGAGTTCCATAACTCCTGGAGCAACACCCGAAGTGTAGGCATGCCCATACAACTAGTTTTGGGGTGGTTGGTAAGTACGCACTTGTTTCTATGTTTTCTCGTAGTGTTTGTAGTTTTCAGTAGTATGCTTGTCTGTTTGTTTGTGTGAAAGTTCTCCAAGATGCTTAATTTTTTTTAAATTACCCACTGCTTCTTTTTTTAAGCTTTCACTCATCTATTGTTTTATGGCAAACCTTTCCAGTGGTCCCAACTGAGATTCATGGCTAATTATAATTTTAACCTATTGTCTCTAAATGCTCAAGGGATTTGTGACTATTTCAAAAGAAAATCTATCTTCACATGGGTTAAGCAGCAAAATCCCGATATAATTTTTTTACAAGAAACCTACAGTACTCCAGACATTGAGTATGAATGGAAGTTTCAGTGGCAGGGTAAAATGTTGTTTGCTCATGGTACCAATCATAGCAGAGGAGTGTTAATCATATTCGTATAACAAGCTTCATTTCAAAATTAAAAATGAGTATATTGACACCGAAAGCAGGTACATTCTTGTCAAAGCAACCTCCAAGACTCACCTTTCCTGTTAGTTAATTTATACGCATGCAGTAAAAGTCGTGAATGTAAATTTTTCAACAACGTTAAATCCACGCTGGATGAGTTTCATCTAGATCCAGATTGCGAGATCATTATTGGTGGCCATTTCAATACTCACCTCAATCCTACGCTAGATAATCTCGGGGGAAGAATTGAGACGAAACCTTCAGTGCGAAGGATTAAAGAATTAATGATGACCTACGATCTTATTGATATTTGGCACATACATCATCCTGAAAAAAAAAAGGCTTTACTTGGACTCAGAAAAAGCCCTTTATTAGACGCCGGCTGGACTTCTGGCTCACAAGTAATGCTGTTCAAGACAATGTATCTAAAACTGATATTATTTCTGCTATCAAGTCAGACCATTCAGCGATTACCTTGCTTTTTAACAGTTTAGACAGACAGCGATTACCTTGCTTTTTAACAGTTTAGACAGACAATCACACGCTCCGTCCTATTGGAAATTCAATTCCATTTTATTAGAAGATTCCTCCTATATTGAACTTATCTCTTTAAAATACTCTGAACGGCTTGACGAATTTGAGGAAGTTACTGACAAGCGAGTTCTGTGGGACTTAGTAAAATACAGAGTAAGATCTTGTACTATGAAATACAGCAAAGGAAAAGCCAGAGAGCGAAGAGCACGCCTAGCTGAAGCGGAAAAGAACGTCAAAAGATATGAATTGACCTGTGATAATGACCCTTCGCCAAACAATGTAAACAATCTCGAAGTAGCAAAACAGAAAATAATTAATATGAACTTCTCTATGACTACATTGTGCGTAGATGCATTGTTCGTTCTAGAATCAATTGGTATGAGAACAGCGAGAAAAACTCGAAATACTTTTTAAATTTGAAAAAAAAGAAGACGCAGTAAAACTGCTGTACGTCGACTTTATGATTCCACAGGAAAAATTACAGTCAATCCCAGATCTATAATTAAAGAGCTCAGAGATTACTACCAAACGCCATATAGCAACCATGACTCCGAAGAAGGTGAAGAATTTGCTTCTGACTTTTTAGAAAATCCCAACATACCAACTTTGAATAACAAATCGAAAATGACTTGTGAAGGATTGCTTACATGCGCTGAATGCTTCGAAGCGCTGAAAAAGTTTCCTAACGGCAAGACTGCCGGTAACGACGGACTCGCGGCTGAATTCTATAAAACTTTCTGGAATTTATTAGGTCAGCAACTCACAGATTCCCTGAACTATTCTTTTGAGCACAGCAAACTATCCACTTCACAAAAGCAAGCCACTATTAAATTAATTGACAAAAAGGACAGGGATAGAAGGTACATCAAAAATCGGAGGCCAATTTCTCTCCTGAATGTAGATATGAAAATTGCTTCAAAAGCTCTCGCTTTACGCTTAGAGAAAACTTTACCAGAGATCATACAGGCTGACCAGTATGCATAATTATATTAAAGGTAGAACGATCTTTGATGCTATCTGCACCATTGACGATATCATGGAGTGCACTAAAATTCAACAGCTATCTGGTCTGATGGTTGCCTTTGATTTCGAGAACGCTTTTGACTCGCTAAGCTGGTCTTTCTCATTTAGGACCTTGCGATCTTTTAACCTCAGTGAATCATTTATTCGTTAGGTTTCGGTAACCTACTGTAACATATCGAGTTGTGTTTTAAATAACGGTTTTTCTTCTCGGCTTTATGACGTTCAAAAAGGTGTCAGGCAGGGGGATCCTTTGTCGGCATACCTCTTCATCATTGCTCTCGAAGTGTTGCTTGTTAAAATCAGAAGCAAAGAGGGTATAAAAGGTATTGTTGTTGATAAAGAAATCAAGCTTGTAGCTTTTGCCGATGATCTGACGTTTCTGCACGACATTAATTCCCTCAAAAACCTTTCCATAATTCTTCATAGATTTGGAATGTGTTCCGGCTTAAAGCTCAATGCGGAAAAAACCGAAGCTCTATGGCTAGGAACTTGCCACAATAGAGACCAACCCCCTCTCGTTGATATTGACAAAGTTAATAAACCAATTAAAATTCTTGGCGTTCATTTTACTTACGATTTGAAGAAAAAACAAGAGCTCAACTATGACGAAACTCTGAGATCGCTTTCTGTAACTCTAGCAGGATGGAAATGGCGGAACTTGACGTTATACGGTAAAATCCAGGTTGTGAAGTCATTTGTAATACCAAAATTCATGTTTCGTGCATCACTAATGTGCTCCACAAAAAAAAGTTATGAAAGAGCTTAACTCCATTATCTACAGATTCATCTGGAAAGGACGTGACAAAATTAAGAGCTTAGCACTAATCAGCGATTATAAGAATGGTGGTCTGAGAATGCCTCATTAAAACTATTATTGTTACTCTTAAAAATACATCGAGGATTACGACAGCCCATGGAAACATTTTGTTTCTTTCTTAAGGATTACGGTGGAAAATTTTTCTTATATTGTAATTTCAATTCCTCTGACCCATCAGACAACCTTCCCCGCTTTTACAGAGAATGTCTCAATGTCTGATCCAAATTAACGGCTAAGCCTGCTGAATCTCGTGAGGAAGTCTTGAAAGAAACCTTGTGGAATAATCAATTCGTACGCATTAACGAGATACCCGTTTTTAATAGAAGACTGTTCTCAAAAGGTATCGTTTTCATTTCTGATATTCTGACCAACAATAGCAAGTTAAAACCATGGCCCTCTTTTGCGGCTACTGGGCTTATGCTTGTAGATTTTTTTCTCACTTCTGGGTATTTTTGACTCTCTTCCCTCTCTGTGGAAAGCCTAATTAGCTTGAATGGGACTCCTATCGTATTTCATGGCCCTCCTGTAATGCAACATACCCTCTTTTTACATGGTAACAGCGTTTTGCTCAATTCAATCAACTCGAAAAAACTATACTGGGAGCTGGTGGAGACGACCCAAGTCTACCCTTCCGCACGACATAAATATACAACTATTTCACAATCATAGCTTAGACTGGGAAACAATCTATCTAATTCCACATGTAGTTACAATCGACACTAACACAAGAATTTTCCAATACAAAATTCTCAATCCGTTATTATATACCAATAAATCTCTATACAAAATGAAAATAATCAGCTCTCCCCTCTGTACATTTTGTCAACACGTATCAGAATTAGCTGGTATTGTGTAGCATAAGTAACGTAGTATGTCTTGTGTAATATAATGTAATGTATGTAATGTAATTTTATTAAGGTTATAAAATGTCATGTAATGTAAGGTAATGTAATGTAATGTAGTGTAATGTAGTACAATGTAGTGTAAGTCATGTGGAACATTAATTTAAAAAAAATAATAAACTAAAAAAAACTCTATTATAACTACAGCTACACAACTAGACTGTACCATCACAACTGAACTCTTCTCGACTCTACTTGACTCCATCAACACAACTACACTCTACCGTTACAACTCAACTCACCTCGACTCTACTCCATCGAAACAACTAGACTCTACCGTTGCAATTCAACTCACCTGGACTCTACTCAACTCAATCAACACAACTACACTTTATCGTTACAACTCAACTCACCTCGACTCTACTCGATTCCAACACAACTAAACTCCCCAGCTCAACTCCACAGTTACAACTCAACTCACCTCGACTCTACTTGACTCCATCAACACAGCTTGAATCTACAGTTTTAACTCAACTCACCTCCACACCTCACTGAATCACTTGTCAACTCACCTCGACTCCACTCCACCATCACTTCTCAACTCACCTCGACTCAACCGCACCAACAGAACAAGACCCTACCATTTTAAAGCAACTCACCTCGACTCAACTCGACTCCAACATCGCAGTTGAAATCACTTCGACTCGACTCAACACCCCACAATCAGAACTATACTTTTCCATCACAACTCAACTCGACTCTACCAGCATAGCTACATGCTCACCATAGCGACTTAACCCACTTTAAATACATAGATATTAATTGTGTGTTCTCTATTGGAAGCAGGTCGTTTCGCCCCAAAACGAAGTTGTTTAGTTTAAAATAATTTGCAATGTATTTACAAATCACACGATGATTAAAATGTCACCTTTTTTGACATGAGTTTGTTGGTTACATTTTAAATTGTTCATTTTACTCTCCCCAATCGCTCTTTCCCGCCCACGCCATGTTGATATTGCGCGGCCGGTTGATCGATGGCCGATTGTATTTGTAAAACTTAATAAATCTTCGCCGGCTTCTACCTCTATAGTATCAAACACCATTTAAACCTTTTTATTAATTATTTTCGCGGTTAAAGAGCCATTGAGTCTAATTGTATGTTTGATTACGCGCCTACATCATAGGTGTTGTTGCACTCACATAGGAAAATCAAACGAGTCCATTGATTGATAGTTGGCTGCTCTCGGTACTGAAAACTTACATGTAATAAGCCTCCCATGGCCTTTTACCTGTAGAGTAAGTAAGTGCTTGTTTTGTTCCATTCAACCATTTATTGCTTCAAAAACTTTGGGTGAACTAAGTTTTAGTCTGGGCGAAACGACTCTGAGTTGGGGCAAAACTACTCTAAGTTGGGGCAAAACAACCGTAAGATATCACACCTTCACTGGAAGGGTCTAGTCCATTTGTTATTTTTAAACCCCAAACGTATTCCTCTCCTTTTTAATTCATTTTCTAACATTTTGCAACAGGCACTCTGTCTCGGTAAATATGCACCACCATTCACCTCCACTTCGGTGCATAATTGTTACTTACTGGCTGTAACTGGGTATTTTACTTTGGATTATTTCCAGATTGATATCATACTTAAAAGGGCGCATTTTCCAGTACCGTAACAACTTAGATAAGCCATTATTGAAAAGCTGCTCGTGCCGGAAAATATTGACTTTACCTTAACAAGAAACGGAAAACTTTAGTACCGAAATATAGTGGATCACAAGGGTACACATTTGGGTTCTCAGATCCCGCTTTCCCACCCAAATTTTCCTGTTAATCCCGCCACTTTATGCCGAGAAATCCCTGTCCCGCCTACTTTTCAAAGACGCTTCTAGGTGAGTTGTTAATTTGTTTAAATAAAAAGTAACAATGAAACTTTTTAAGAGCTTGTTTACAAGGACAGAGGGTTACCCTAGCAAGCGATTTAACCCCAGCTGGAGGGTGAAAGATAGCCCGGATGTACAAGCAAATAAACCTACAACACACTGGATAACTTGGAATCCGGTGAAACTGTGGTGATCAGAAAGTTAACTCAGGTAGGCAGGTTAACCCTACCTGGAGTGTTTACAAGGGAGAAAAAGGCAACCCGCCTGGCAGTGTAACCCTGGCGGCCTTGTAAATGCGAAAACGAGAATGAAAAAAAAAAAAAGAAAACCATCTCCTCTTGCAAAAGGCCATAAACATAGATCTGGGTGACATATAGGTAAGCGCAAATGATTGTAACGTTTGTTTTGGTAATCGGCTATTCTTGTTCCCACGGACAGTGCTTTTCTTAGTCAATATCAAGAATCGAGACCTCTCCTAGGAAGGTCCAATTATCTGAGCAATAGTAATCGATTTTGAGCATGCACATAGTGAAGAGAAGCTTGTGAATCTAGGAGAAATCGAAAGATTTTTCTGCTTTGCACATCCTCTTCGTAACATATTGCAACGCAGTTTTATATATTGTCACATATTTCGTTTGTTAAACCACGATCACCGCCATCCAAAATAGCTATAAGCACAAAAGTTCCTTTCTCCCAGCTTGCGGTTTTTCCGCTGGTCAATGTATGAGATCAAGAAAAAAATTTAACCCCCCGTATCTCGCTTTGTTCCCCTTGCAAATGTCAAACCCCAACCCCATAAAAACAGGAAATCCCTCTCCTGCTCGTAATTGTAATTCCCACTTCCCGCCCCTGTTTTCAGCTCAAATCCCGAATATCACGGCGAAAAAAGTAAAATCCCACATCCCTCTACAAACGCACTACAAACGAATAAATATTACTAATTTGGGTTCCTAAAATACCAGTGTAATTTCATAAAAAATAAGACACAAAACATCATGAGTTCATGTTTTTCCCGTCTTTTAATATGTCAAGAGCTCCAAGAAGCCCCATAATCTGATTGGTGTCAGGTATGAATTATCCTGGCATGAAAGCCACTGATCCAAATTGTACCTGTGTAACATTTAAAATTTTAGTACAAATTTCTAGCAAAAGCAGCGAGCTACATCTATCACAAAAAAATGGAATCTTTGAGAAATCTTGAGATTCTGAAAGAACAGTGTTTGTAAATTACCAGGATATAGTGCATTATATTGAAACTGTTTTATCCTTTGAAATTATGAGTCTGTACAAAAAATTAATTTCAAGTCATCAGGCACACTTAACAATATTTCTGCAAGCCACAGGGGATTTTGCGTAATATAGAGGAAAAGCTGGGTAATAGTTTGATTAAAAATGAGCGATATAAAAATAGAACAACATTTCGATGACTCCATGTCATCATTATCAAGTTCGAAGTACATGAAAGAATTAATTGCATATATAGTGGTAACAGTGTGAAAATATGTAAGGAATTAAAAATTAAAAATTAAAAATAAAAAGCGTAGGGAATCAAAAAAAAGGTATACAAATATTCAATTGTTATGTAAAAAGTTTGGCACGGATTGAAACCGATTGAGTGTTGAGTTTTGGTTTTATGTTCCTAATGAACAGCATCTCATAGATTAGACAATCAAACTTTGTGCGGCATTTCTTTAGAACTTTAAATTGGTCTTGTAGATTGGTTGGTTGCAGCCTGTGTTCTTCTTTCAAGTGTTTACCAATAGAAGAATGTTTATGTTCGGCGATGCGTTGAAAGAGGTGTCAGGATGTGTATCCGACATAATCTGTATCGCACAGATCACATGAAAACTTGTAGACAACGCAATGTTGGTTAATTAGGGGGAGGTTTGGCCTCAACACCTTTGATGTCATCCATGATTTTTCTACTAGTAAACACTGGGCGCAAATTGCTTCCAATTTTCTTGCTGAGTTCGCTGAGATCTTTTGGTAAAGCGTCGGCCGACCTCTGATCTTTGAAAGGCAAGACAATTCTAATGGGCTGATCTAGTGGGATTTGGTGCTGTGGTTCAGCTTGATCTTGTGAACGGATGAAACTATTGATAGTCGATTCGATAAGCCGCAGAGGATACTTCAATTTCAGGAACATTTGCCTCAAGTTGCTACATTCGTCAGCAAAAAGATCTGGAGAAGATGAAAGACGATGTGCGTGAATTAACATTGTTTTCAAGAGTGAGTGTTTATACTTATTGTCAACGTGACTTTGATAGTGTAGCAAGAGGCCTTTGTTGGTTGTTTTTCTGTGGACGCTTGTTGCTTGTTGATTTCCTTTCTTTTCAATTTCCATTCCAACGAAGGATAGCTTATTGTTGGTTGCTATTTCCATCGTGAAGCTAATGGAAGAGTGGGATTCAATCAATGTTGTCAAAAAGGCTTCAGCAGATGGAATATCGGGAACCAAGGCTAAAGTATCATCCACGTATCTCCTGTAGAAGGAAGGCAATTTGTTTTCGCTTCTCAGCTTCTCTTCAATAGAGCACATGAAGACATTTGCAATAAGAGGGCCTAAGGGAGAGCCCATTGCAACACGTAAAGTGTAGGAAATGCGGACAATGGAAGCATACAAAGTGCGTTAAAATAACTATAAGAGAAGCAGAAAGGCTACAAATGCCAAAATTCTAAATAAAATGTTTCTACAAAATAGGCCATTTGATGGCAAAAGAAGTAGAGTAAAGAGTTTGATATTCATATGAGACATAGAAAGTGGAAGAGAGGAACCACTAATCATGTATGTGACAATTAAGCCATGTTTCAATTAAAATTATATATGTAAACCAAAGAGGGTTTGACTGTTTTAAGTTAATTTAAGTGGAGCTTTCTAGGGTAGGTTCGAATTGGGTAGAGCTGAGTTGAATGGAGATGTGGGATTGGGTAAAGTTAAGTTAATTACAAGTGTAGTAGACTGGAGTGAAGATGAAAAAAGTGTTACAGAGTTTGTTTGAGCTTATTGAATTAAACCTTAGTGTCCAACGCATGAGTAGAGTAAACTTAGAATGGTATACTGAACTTGGGTTTGGTTACCTTAAGGAAACTGTAAGTAGATGTTTGGTAGAGTGGAGTAGGGAAGAGAAAGTGCTTTACAATTGCCGAGTTAAGTAGAGCTTAATAGAGTAAGGTGTAGTGCTTTAGAGGTGAGTGGAGTGAAGGGGAGTGGTGATAGTATAGTACAGTTTGTTATAGTTAAGGTGAGGGTACACATGAATAGGAGTGAAATTTGAAGTATAATTAAAAGGGAATTGTTAAGATTAAAATAGGATGGAAATACTAAAAGACAGTTGACAATGCCGGCAAAATGAGATCCCCAGGTTGGTAAGGGACTGTCTCGTTTCCGTATACTAATTCTTCTCTTCAAATCCCGTTTTTTCAAATCAAATCTTCAGTATTTCATATTCTCCTTAATTTAACTTATTCTTTGAGAACAAAGATATCTTCCTCAAAAATGTTCAAAAAATAACCCAGAAATTTATACATAACCGCCAAACGGTGGTTATGTTTATAAGCAGAGAGATGTAGCGTTGCTTAAAACATGACCGAGATATTCACAGAAAATCTGTGTTAACCAACGTCAAAACAGCCTTCAAGTGTACCCCGGCCTTAAATCCGTAGTAATTAGAAAATTCAAGCCGTAAACAATTTAAATATAAAAAAATATCAAGAATAGCACGAAGAAATGAAATGAAAAGAAAAGGAAAGAAAAGGCAGATGTAAATTTACAACAGCAGAGGATTGTAAACTTGACACCAAAAAGAGGCCACGCCTGGTGAGAGTAAAAGAAATGCTCCCCCAAGTGAAAAGTTAGGCTTTCTGCCTCAAATACAAAGACATTGCAACAAGAGTGCAAATGCCCTACTGCAGGTGGACAGGTGAGGGTGGGACTCTGCAGAGACTCTGCTCCCCATAACTCAGCCCCATGAGGGGGTTGGGGGGTAGCAGAGAAGGGGGAGCATTTTCCTCAAATAAATTTTTAGAATTTTTCATTGTTACATAAACATAATAATATACTTTATAACTCGGATAAACATTCGTTGGCTGTATCTCGCCCAGAAATTGGGATGTAGATGTCAAGAAAGCTCCATAACATTAACTACTTAATAACCAAGAGTGAGGTCGTTACAGGAAAATCTCAAACTGGGGCCTTGCCGTATTGACCTCGCTATTGCTCGGTCAATACGGTAGGACGATGTTTGAGATTTTCCCATTACGACCGAACGGTCGAGGTTATTAAGTTGTTTATTATATGGCTAACAAGACGGTTCTAAAGAAAGGAAAAAATCTTCAAGGGGAAGTCGTTACTTCACATCCGGTGATGCGTGCGCTTATCTATTCATTCATCTTCCCAATCCGTCAAATTGCACAACAGAATTCAGTGAACTAACGCATACTCCGTCAAGAATATATTTATTTGTGGAAAACAATGATCAATACGGCCACAAAAAGTATTTTAGTACAGTTGTCCTACTATATCACAAGAAAATTTATTTGACATTCTCAATAATCAACTGCCAAACGTCAATTCCTACAGAAAAGTGCTTCAAACTCGCTCAAGAGCCATGCAGCCGTGTCAGTAAAAGAAAATACAATTTAACAGAATCAGCACTACTCTTCGTCGTCACTTTCGATGAAAACTCTTTGCCTTTTCTGAGTTTCCTGGATTATAGTTACTGGCCCGTTAAAGATCTTGAACTGGTGCTCAGAGATGCTGCTATGTCCACGCCGGATAAAAAAAAAACGCTCAGCTGAAGATGTTGATAAACTGGCTTGTGTTAACAGCAAGAGAATTTGTTGATGTTGACTGCTGTACTGCTCTGGTGCCACCAATTGCCTTTTGAATGGTGAAAAGACAGTGAAAGGAGACCTGCCTTCGGAAAGGAACCTCTGTATACTTCGTTGCAAATCTGACATGGTGTCAGGTTCATAATCCAGTCACCATCCATTTTCCGATATCTATGAAAAAGCTTTGCCAATAAGTGGTCAAGGTCAGCAGCCAGTAAGTCCAAAACTTCTGGTATGCTTCCTTTGTTTATTGACGTCAAATACCACTGAAATGTTTTCATTTCACTGGCAGTTTTCCTTTCCTTTCGTGGTTTTTCTCTTTGTTTGAATAAGCTTAATTCAATTTTTCCATGACCAATTAACTTGTTCGTAGCTTGCCGATGTAACTTAATTTTTTCCTTAAAATAATGATATAATTAACTCTCTGAATGTTAATCATCACTCATCGTCTTGTATCACAACGATTTTCAATGTAAATAAAGGAAATATGGCCTAGATTTGGATAACCTTTCTTGTCTTTTTCTTTCCTAATTTGCATAATCCGTAATTGGCCCCTGGGCAGTACGGAAGAATAATGCCCTGTCGTTGAGCTGCACTTAGCCAATCAGAGCGTGCGTTATATTGGCTACAAACACAAGCCATATAATAATAAATTCTTAATAGAGTACGGTAGACTGCCGTCCAAGTGAGTGGAGTGTAGTGGAGCTGGAATTGTATACGAGATGAAAAATTGTCTTACAGTTGGGTCGAGCTACATTGAGCTTAATAGAGTAAGCTCGTTTGCTGTCGAGGTGAGTTGGGTCGGGTTGGGTTGAGATTAATAGTTTACGGTTGACTGTCGTGGAAATGAGTCGAGTCTAGTCGAGCTGGATTGTACATGAGATGAAAAATTGTCTTAGAGTTAGGTCGAGCTGCGTAGAGCTTAACAGGGTATCGTGTAAGGTCGAGTTAAGTTGGGTCGGGTCGAGTTGGGTCTAGCTTAATAGAGCTAGGTCGACTGTCCTCGAAGTTAGTCGAGTCCAGTCAAGCTGTATTGGTATAGGAAATGAAAAATTGATCTAGAGTTGTGTTCAGTTGTGAAGAGCTAAAATAGTATGGTCAACTGCCGTCGAAAAGAGTCAAGTCTAATGGGGCTGTAATCCTATTGGAGATGAAAAATTGTCTTAGAGTTGGGTTGAGCTGCGTCGAGCTTAATTGGGTAAGCTCACGTGCCGTCGAAGTGAGTTGGTTCGAATTGTCGAGCTTAATAGTAGGGTAGACTACCTTCAAAATGAGTCGCGTGTGGTCAAACTGTAATGGTATAGGAGATGCAAAATTGCCTTAGAGTTGGGTCGAGCTGTGTCAAGCTATGTCGAGTAACAAAAAGCTGGTATGCCGTGGAGGTGAGTTGGGTCAAGCTTAATAGAGTATGGTTGACTGTGTCGGAGTCGAGTCTAGGCGAGCTGTAATGGTATAGGAAATGAAAAATTGTTTTATATTTGAGTCGAGTTGGGTAGAGCTAAACCATAGGAAGCTGTTGTGCAGTGGAGGTGAGTTCGGTGAGTTATGATGAGTTTCATCGAAAGTGTGAGTAGAGTGAGCATGTGCAGTTGAGATAAGTAGAGTGGAGTTGAGTTGTTTTGGCATATTAGAGTTTGACTTGAGTAGAGCTAAATAGAGTATATTTTTTGTAGAGGTGAGTGGAGTGGGTTTTTATGATATAGTAGAGTTTGTTAAAGTTTAAGTTGAGTTCTCTAAAGGTGTACCAAAGCAGTATGTTTGGCCTTATTTCCTGTTCCCAAGGAGTGGTTTCGCACGGGATGAGAGTTGATTCGCACAGAGTATAAATTAGTTTCCCCCATGATTAAAGGTATCGGTGTGGGTATTTGTGTTCATATAAATTTCACAGTTAAGGTGTGTATATGTGTATGTATATTTCTTTAGTAAAAATACATGTGGAAAGGAATTGCAGCTTCAACGCAAATACAAGGTTGTAGAATTTTAAAGCTAAACTAAAGGCATGTAATACTTGTTGACAAGCAACGTGCTAGTATTGATTTATAAGGATTTCAGCTTGCACTATTAGGATATCTTCAAGTACTTACATACCCACTTGAACGTAGAGTACTACAAAAACCTAAAAAAAGAGAATTTTCTATATGTGAAAAAGACTCGAGGTAGTCGAGGGCAAGAAAAACTCCACCGATATTTTCTATCCAATTTCATGCCAGCTATACTTCAGGGCCTTTTTTTAATGACGAACAGTAGCAGCAAAGGTACTGATATCCAGGTCCCCGACAAGAGAAAGCAATGGACAAGGGAACAAAAGCTAGAGTTCATAGATCTCTACAAGCAATACAAGAACAAGGCAAATGCCGCTAGAGAGTTTAAAGCTTGCTATAAGCTCAAAGTGAAAGCTAGCATGTATAATCCATGGATCAACCAAGAACATAAACTTAGAAATTCAAAGTACAAATTGAAAAAGGCAGGAGCTGGTGGGCATGTAGCTTTTCCTGATTTGGAGACGATATTATTTGAGGAATTCCATGAACTTTGTGGGAAAAGTGTCAAGGTTAAGGAATGGTGGTTCTGAAGTCGATGCAAACGGTTAATCGCAAAGCTGCATCCAGAAGTGGAATTCAAAATGTGAAACCACTGGTTTGATCACTTTATGTTATGCTATGATATCAGCTTGCGGCACCCAACAAATGCTGCACAGAAACAGTCTGAAACACTACATACATCTATTCAACAATTTCACAGATATCTCAGAAGAATGGCAACAGTTAAAGCATTGTAGGTCCCTGGGAATTATGCGATATAGCAGAAAGAGGAGAAAAGTCAGTATGGACCTGGACGACAGGTGAAGGCCATGATAAGATGCAATTGACCATATTTGCCGATGGCAAGCCTCGCATCAAACCCTGATCTTTAAGGGAACAGGACAATGAATTCCAGACAGAGAAAAGAGGTAGTATGATCCAAGAGTTGTGGTCAAGTTCCAAGAGAATGTGTGGTGCAACGAGGAAATGGTCTTTTCACTCAGAAATATGTGGAAGAAGCCAAACATCTTTGGTCAACCATGCAATAGACTTCTTATCTATGATGTGCATAGAGCTCAAACAACAGAGAGGGTAAAGACCATTCTGCCACAGAGTGCAAGATGACACTGGGGCTTGTACCTCCGGGCACAATGAGCAAGGTTCAACCACTCAATGTTACATTTAATGCGGAATTTAAGAAAAGTGTCGACAGACTAGCCACAGAACACTTGTCCGCAAATCCAGAGCACTTTATGATGGGAAAAGTGACTGCTTGTGATTGGCGTGTGCTTTTCACGAAATGCGCAGGTACAGCATGGCAAGAGACCTTGTGCCGGCTGAAAGACAGTTATTCATTCACTTGTGAAATGTGGAATTTAACTACCCATTTCCGGTAGCAGGGCCAGTGAAATAAATATTGATAGTTTACCGGACTACTGCATGGCTGAATCAGCTGATATAGAGGGGATCGAGTTCTTCACTGACTCAGAGGATGAAAGCTAAACTGCTTCCACTGTACTATGTACCTGTTGTTAATACAAAATTATACCGGTTTACGTTCTTACATTGATACACCAGTGAACTGTTCCCCTTGTTGTAAATTAAAGTGCCTTATGGTAAACATGTTATGGTATTGTACATTAAAATCTTGACTGTTGACTGACAAATTAAAGGTACACAGAATACAATTTAAAAAAACTTGGTCTTGCTACTTTTGGGAGTGGGGGGTGGTCACTACTTTCGGGAGAACGCTACTCTCGGGGAGGGGGTCACTACTTTTGGGGGGTGGGGGTTGCCGCTTTCGGGATTTACTAGCAGCCACAAAAAATTGGCATTAATTTCGGGGGGGGGTCGCTACTTTCGGGGGATCATTACTATTGGAACTTCACGGTATTTGTGTAACTACAAGGGCAGAAAGTTCGTCTTTTGCTTGCTTTCTTCGTTGATGGTGCTGAAAGTGCTTGGCCAGCTCGTTACTTCTTTTCCTCCGACGATCACACAGATTACCAGCCGCTTTGTATCATTTCGGAAAAGATTAACTGGCCTTGAAGTTACATTACAAATATTATTCTCTTCTTCCGTATTTTTTTAAGTAACTACACTAACATTTTCAACACAAAAAATGTAATTTTGTTTGTATTCTTACATGCACACACAAGGCGAAAGTTTTAACTGAGTGCTGCTAATTCTTTGGAAGCATTCTTGTAAAAGAGTTTTAGGAAACCTTGTTCTTCTGAACCAGTTCCAAAAACACTTACCAACGGCACACTGACAGAACAGGAACAGAACAGAACGGATAGAGACCAGATAACAAACGGACATGGAATGGATACTGAATGGATAAAGAACGGGAATGGGAGCATGTGTGGAATGCCAAGAGAACGCGTTCTGTCAAGCCTTCCCTGGTAGGTTTCTTCTGATCAGTACTGTGCAGCAGAGATCAGGAAACTTCTATAGACTGACAAAAACATTCTCTCAACTATATTTGGTACCTTAATTGTGACAAACAGTTTTAAAAAAATCTCATCTTCACAAATACCTGACTCTTTGGAGGCAGTTGTAATTTCTTCTCGTACAGCAGGGGTTACATGTGAACTTGATGCAACAGTGCTTTGAGGTGTCTGCACTGTTGTACTAGGCACTGTTGTACTAGGAACAGTAACAGTTGGTGTAGTAATAACAGGTGTCTCAGGATTTGTATCAACTGTCACTGAAAGAAACAAATTATTTCAAAATCAAGCTATGCATACAGTATACACTGTAGTTTCAAACTGAGAGATGAAGGGCAGCTCAAATTTGAGTACTAGAAGTGTATAGAACCTTTTCATAAATGGATACTAATTATAAATTCTTTTGTAATAATTAAAATTAGCCTGACTAACCTCGTTTTGAGTTGATAATTCAAAGGAATTTTTACTCCCAAACGAGTCTAGTAAGGCTAATTTAAATGCATACAAAAAAATTTTAAATTGGCAGCCATTTATAAAAAGGGTCTATTTGATCATAAAGTGTAACATTTGAAAACAAAAATGGCAGAAATAGTAGTTTAATTGTAGTTCCTTTCTCTTCTTTTTCTGTAACTCTTATTACATGTACATCAACTTCAACAAACTCTTGCTTCTGAAGAGGTAATGTTTCAGAGTGTGTTTACTCAGTTTCAAGGGCTCAGGATCCATCAACATTTTCATAATTTCTTGTTTTCACCTGACTCCAGATGCAAACATTCAAAGTATTTTGCAGTTCATTTTTGAAGTTTTAATGTGTGTTATTGCAAAAACAAAAGTTTTGGGGTGTTTGTCCAAACATACAGAGACAAAACAAAACTAGTACAAGGCTGTGGTCTAAGTACACAAAATCATGAGGAGTCTGAAGGTTCCTAGGAATGAAATCCTGGCTGCACAGCACTTAAGCTTATATGAAAAAGGTTAGGGTACTTCTAGAACACAGGTCCAATGGTATCAGTATTTGTGTTAGACTACAAGAAAATGGGGTCCACTTCAATGTTCCCCTGGGACACTAACAATTCAAAGAAAGTGAAGTGAATCAAAAGTAGAAGTTCACAAGCTACATGTGTAACTTACAGTTAGTGCAGCAATATAGTTCCATTCGCATACACACTCTGATGTTCCAAGTTACAGGATAGATTCTTAAATATCTGGTAGATATCACAGTATTGAAGGTATTCTTGACAACTGTTTGAGCGTCAGAATTGCCTGTCCAAACCTACAACAAAGATTAACTGGTGAGACAATCTCAGATAGTGCAGAGTGTTATAAGTCTGCATGCGAGTCTAGTGGCCCATCAGGCCGGAGCTTATCCCGGTTTCCTTAGCATTAAGCGACTAGGAGTATTTCTACTCCCCCCTGGATGGGATGCTAGTCCATCGCAGGGTTACCCCCCAGCATTAAATTCGCCGGTACCCATTTATACACCTGGGTGGAGAGAGGCAATGTGAGAGTAAAGTGCCTTGCCCAAGAACACAACACAATGTCCCCGGCCAGGACTCGAACCCGGACCGCTTGATCCGGAGACGAGCGCACTAACCATGAGGCCACTGCGCCTCCCACTATCCTCTGCTGGACTGTAAGTACATTTTGAGTCATCAGCTGCCTGTATGTAACTTGTTAGTTCATGTTCAAGGCCCAAAAATAACTTACAATTACTGTTTGACAATAAGGTTTTAAATTTTACTGTGGTGTTTTACGTTGAATTTCGTTTACCGGTATTTTTAATTCATCGATACGTTGAACTAGAAAACATGGTAATTTTATTTTTCAATGCCAATATTTGTAACTTGATACTTTTGTTTTCCTCGCAAAGTTTGTAACACGATAGAAAGGAAAATATGCTGGCTTTTTTCCTGCGGGAGAAAAAAGTGAACTAATGTTATTAACTTATGAAAAAAATGGAAGAGGAATGATTTGGTTTCATTCAAGAGGCAAATTTTCATTTCATCCATACACAGTTACTAATTTAATTATCAAATAGTCACGTCGTATCTCGGAATAGCACATTCTTATTAGGTTGGCACCGTTGGTACCGTGTTAACAATAAACTAATTCAAAATACACAATGACATCGCCTGAGACAACTGAGAAGCATTTTAACTTTTACAGATATTATTTATATCTTAAATCGGTGAATGAGTCCCCTCAAAGACTGACTAAATTTACTTCCGGTTTCCTAAGTGCCACAGTGCCTGCAGCAATATTTGAGAAGCTTCTTTTGTCACGACATTACTACTGGGTACTTTTAATGTAGCTAACTCGGAAATGTTTAGGGTGATTACATTTGTGAACTTCTTGTTCTCTTTCATGGGGGAGAAAATAAACTGGCGTCTGAGGAGATCCCTCTTTAAAACTTAGCAAACACGAAGTAGTTTGAAAATAGCACACAACATTTTTTAACCGAGCTAGGGATAATTCCAAATGATACGCTGTCACAAAAGAGTTCTTTGCACTAAAAAGGAAAACTGACATTACCTGAAATATAACTGCTATCGCCCGTTAAGAGGAGTGTGGTATCGCACGCATGAACGCTGAACTCGAGAATGGATTGTATCACGCTTACAGAGCTAGAGCGCATGCGTCTTACATGTTGTGTTCTACCACAAGGAAAAGCACTTAACATTCAAGTGTAATAGTGTATAAAATGTATCGTTACCTAACATTAACATTAATGCTAATCAATCTGCGCATGCACTTTGAGCAAATTGCTTTAGTTCTTAAGAGCGGAATAGTAACACAAGGATAACTAGAGAATATTGGAACCATATAATAGTTATCTGATGTTACGAAAGAAGTAATGTAAGTATTGTACGTTTTACGTGGTAATCAAAGGTTCCTACCCCGCCCGCTCAAACATTAAAAACATTAAACACAAACATTAAAGTTTACACCTTATTGCCTTATTGACATAGTGCTTTAGCAGAGTTAACCCCCAAACCATCCCAGTAGTGCACTCTGCACTAAAAACAAACTATACAGCGTTCAAGCTAAAACACTCAATTTTAAGACTGACATAATCAGAAAGAGGTAGCATATAAAATATATTTAAAACAAGCTTGCTTCTCAGAGATTTCCCCGCCACTGTCACTCCTCCCAAGTAATCTACAGATTTTAAATTTAACATTAATTAACCTATTTATTATCGTTTTTTATCATCCTTGTATTTGATTGTGTGTGGCAAAAATAAAAGAAATAAAAAAGTAGGAAGAAGACATGTCATGCAATGTATGTTTTGTCTTTTAGTTAATTTCTATTGTCAAGTAGTATCTAAATGTAGCCTGAGTCCCACTTGGTGAAAACAACGTGGCCTTTCTGACGAACCAACTTCTAACCCAACCCGCAATTTGTCTTTCGCACATGGTGGCAAGTCCTTACGATTACATTTTACAGTCCCGCAAGCGTAAGTATCATTGGCTTCTAAATGCTCTAATAGCTTAGTTAACGTAAAAAAATTATTGAAAAATACATGGTGATTCCTATTCATATATGGTCTAATTAACTTAGTCACTACATCATAACCTAAACCATAAATACCCCAACGGCCGTCAACTTCCTTACCTAAGCATACATCAAAATTTAAAAATGTAGCCATTACTAGAATCGGCCACCATCCAAACTTTAATTCCGTACTTAGTAGGCTTAGCTGGCATGTACTATTTAAAGGATAACCTCCCCCTAAAACCGATCATACCCTCATCTACAGAAAGATTCTAAGTAGGCTTAAACTTAGTTTGACAATTACCTAAAACAGAGTTAAATACCGGCCTAATCTTGAAAAGGTGATCAAAGCCTGGTTTTTCCCGAGCAGGCTCTACACTAGAATCACTAAAATGCAAATAACAGCTAATTTCCTGAAATCTATTCCTAGTCATAACCTTGTTAACACCCTGGTTTCCAAAATAATCATCAGATGACCAATAGAAGGCTAAATGAGGGAGCCTACTGATACCCATAATCATGTTTATTCCCATAAATGCCTTTAGCTCTGCACGCGTAACAGGAAGGAAATTAGCGAGGCACTCCGGTGAATTTGAAAGTTTTTGGCGAGAGAAGCGGTTAGTTTCTACAACAATTAAATCCCATAGGTTATCATCTACAAACTCTACAAAGTAATCTAGAAGATTAGGAATATCAGTAAGTTAATGCCACAGTTCCGCTTAACTAACTTAGCTTTAACTGCGAGACCTAATGTAATTAATAAAGAAAGCAGACACGTTTAGCGTAATTAGGGGGAACACCGCTCAGTGGTTGGCACGACCGACAACTTCCCATTGCGTGACAATTTTAAAGGCACTACGAGCTGCAAAGCAGCAACCGCCATGACATACAACAACAAGCGCTACGAGCTGAAGCTTAGGCCGGCCACGCGCTATAGTGTAGCAAAATCGGCTCAAACCTAAAGCCAGCAACGCGCAAAAGTATACTAAACGCCGACCAATGAAGCCTCACTTATCTCCCCAGCACCGCTGGATCGGACAAGAATATTGGCAGCTAGGTCGAAAGGCATAAAACTGAGAACGTAAACAAATACAAAGCTTGGGGAAGTCGCTGTAGAGACTTGACCGCCACTGATACATGCGAAGCGTGTATCCCCCCAAGCCATAACACTAAGCGAACGAGTCCGGGCTTGAGACGCCAGCCATGCGAGGGGCCGCGGACAGCAGGACTTGTTGTGGTGTTCTGATATATAACTGGTAACAGTCAGAAGACCATCTTCCTAGCACTTTGATAAGCCAGTCTGGTAAGCCCGCAGCAGCCGCTGTAGAAGCGGCCCCGATACGAAAGCTATGGCCTTTGAGGCTATGGTAGGGTAGACCCGCGCACCGGGCAGCGTCCCGGAGGAGACATATTACGGCTGAACGGGTAAGGAGCCGACCCGACCGGAAAGAAAACAAAGGGCCTCTGGAAGGGCGCATGGTGAGGAAAAATTGCTGCATAGCGGACACAGCACACACGGAACCAGGGGCTTTGGCAATAATGACCGATTGACCCCGACGAGAAAAGTCTGTTTTAGATGACTTAAGCGTGAGAACGAGGTGCTGCGGACATACCAGACTTGGGTAAAACGACACACAATCAGTTCCAAGGTCAAATTGAGGGCGAAAGCTATGTACCCCAGGGTAAGTGAATTCGCTACAACGAAGAAATCCATAGAAGGCTAAAGTGAAAGCAGCCCAAATCATGGGGAAATCCCCTTCCCCTAACCAGGCCTCTAAGATCGGGCGTATAGCGAGCAAAGTCCCAGGGGTAACAGGCTGACGAAGAATCCGACGTTGGCCCTGGTAACGGATGATACCCCTAAGTACTTTCTTGAGAAGTAACTTGCCCATGAGAGGATCGCCATGCCCAGAAGAAATATGAAGGTTACGCACGGCGGCGAGGTATGTCTTAATTGTACTATGGCGAACTGTTCGCGCTAAGTGGGAGGCAAAGTATATAAGAGTGCCCTCTGAGGCGGGAAGTATATCCCCCTTATCGGAGACTAACCGGTTCATGAGACAGAACGTAATGAAACTCTTTTCGCCGGAGCTGTAAGTGCGTTGAGTTGTCCAGGCCAAACCCCAACGGGCGTAGGTGAATACCTCGTCTCTTAGAGGGTCATTAGCGAAGGTGGGATGGTGCAAGGGTCCCTGTTCGCCATGGGAGCAGCTTCCCGAAAACGGGCCTCCTGAAAACGGGAAAGGGCATCAGCAATAACGTTATGGACCCCAGGAACATGGCGTGCTCTAACAAAAAAGTTATGCCTCATGGAGATAAGGGTAAGGGCCCTGAGTAAATCCATAATTCTAGGGACCTTAGAATGCCCGGAGTTGATAATGGCGACGACTGATTCGTTGTCGCACCAGAGCTGTAACCGTCTACCTGCGAAATGACGATGCCAGATTGTGCAGGCGACCACAATGGGAAATAACTCTTGCCACTCAATGCTAATACCCTGTTCGCGATTGAGAAGCAAGTGGGGCGGCCACCTTCCCTGGAACCATTGCCCTTTAAAGTAACCCCCAAAGCCCACCGTGCTAGCCGCGTCAGTAAATAGTTCAATCTCTGGAGAGGGGGTGACTGTTGTGTCCAGGAAAAAGGAGCGCCCATTCCACCCGGTAAGGAAGAGCGACCACATATCGAGGTCCTTGTAAAACTCCTTGTTAAGACGAATATGGTGAAAGCGACTGGGAACCCCCCTGGTAAGGTTTATAATGCGTTGTAAAAACGTCCGCCCCGGGACGACCACCCGACACGCAAATTGGAGGGTGCCTATAAGGGATTGCAGCTCAACCAACCGCGCAGAGCGGCGGTGTGTAAAGGACGTAAGCAGTTCGCGGGTACGGGTAAGCTTGTCCTCTGGCAGGCGT
>CM042751.1:31677998-31685149 GCA_022496165.2 Catalaphyllia jardinei
CTTCGTGGGCCGTCTCATCAGCTGTCAAAAAAAGCGCACAACGGCAAATGATTGGCTTATTACCCCTTTTTATCTCTATGACGACAAAATAACAAAATTCCTTGAGGGGAGTAGGGAAGAGGACCTAGTCCTCATGCGCTTTTTTCGGGCGGTTACAGGCGGCACGGGAAATTGGGGATGGGTTTCAGCACGGGCGGTTACGGGCGGCACGGGAGTCAATGGGATATTCAGTTCGATTTCTCCACATGGATCTGCAAAATTTGTTCTTGTTTGTGCATTGTTTGCACCACAATACTGCAGTTAAAACTGGATATGAAAATGACATAAAGCACTTATAAAATGTTCTTTTTTTATGTGGTGGGTTCTGTCTGCTGTCATAGCATTTACTGCTAACAAATACTAAGGTAGAGGTACATGTACACAGAACCAGAACATACAAGGGAAGGGTTGTGAAAAAAAACCTAAAATACAACCTGGTAAATGTAAATGGCCTTAATAAGCAGCCTTAACATTGTGCATACATGTGTATGTGCGAGAGTGACACCTGCACAGTCTCATTGAAACTAAAATATTAATCAATAAAAATAATACTGACCTTTTCCGAAAACTTCCATGTGATTCTTTCCTTGCTGTAGGCCACTTTATACTGTTTCACATAATACGCATTTATGCCCCTGAATCCTTGAGTTGCAATACCACTGATATTCATTTGTTGATTTAAGTCTATTTCAATGAAAGTGCTTCCAAACGTCCTTCTGGATGGTGAACACCAAGCTAAGGAATTGTTCAAACGTGCAAACTCCGCTTTCATATTAGAGATTTTTCCATATCCAATGTAAAGGTGCCCAGAGTGTGATGAAGATGACAGTTGAGAGTTTAAAATTCTTCCATCTTGCAAACCCAGAGGTCTGTTGCATTCTGTGAGAAAGATAGGATAAAAGATTTGTTTGTTCCTGAAGGAACCTTAATCACTATAAAACTGCAGTTAAAACATGTCCATTTACATGCAAATGTTATTCAACAGACTCCTTGCAAGGCCATATCACATAACCATGTGAAAAAACAAAATGGTCATAAGATGAGGCTACTGACATGCTACATGTATGTTATCTTTTGTTTTAAATAATTATCCAGACTTGAAAGGAAAAATGCCGAATGGCAAGCTCGTTTGCCTGAATACATATTACCGTATTTACAATTTTCAAACTATCAAACTGCCTTAAAATCTTGCACTATAATGCCAGTGGCGTCAACATCAGCCATAGTAATTTTTCTTGGACATTTCTGTCCAAGGGGGAAGGTGCAATGAAGATAACCCTCTGTTAAGCACAAATTCATGAAACAAGGCCAGACCACAACACCAGAAACTACGTGCCTTACTCTTTTCAATAAGTGTGTGGGTTCTTCAACATCCCCTGCTAACCATGTGACACTGAAGATTCAGGAGATGGAACCTACAGTTTATAGTCCTCATCCAAGAAGATTTGAACATCCAACCATTTGCAGATAAATTATAATTACAAGGCAGCACATTCTCCTCAGTTATTTTAAGAGTGTTGGTCCAGTCTAAATATTCCACTCAAAATTTTTGTACCACAACCATTTTTCATGTTTGACAAGGTTATGTGACTGGACATGCAAAGGTCCTATTACTATGTTGAAACCGTGTCTATTTTTTAGGTATTAACCCGACTGTGAAAGAAGGAATGGCCTTCGTATCATTTAACACAATGCTGTAAATGTTTGTGTACGTGTAATAAAAATATCAAATATTTAAATTTAAACTACTCCATCTGTTTTTAATTGTCATTTCTTTAGGGAACCAACTTTCATTCGCAGGGTATTGGCAAAACTTCTCTTTTAATCATACACTGTCATTAAAATAATATTAATCTTAGGGTTAGATAAACAAATGTACAAAGGTTTCATTAATTCAAGCACTCACAAGGGTGACCAGTTTGAGCAGCTTGCCATGGTGTCAAATTCATGTATAAACAAATACATGTATTTGACTTATGGTCAGTTCCCTCTATGAGATACAGGTTGTATACACCTGCAGGTAGTCATGGTTGTATTCATAATCTTGGACTGGACTTGAATGTACATTTAGTACATATTGTAAGCTAAATCAAATAATGGAAGGCAAAGCCAAGCTAAGTTATTTGGGGGAAAATATTTTCCTGTGCTTAGTATGCTTCAAGTTTTAAAAAAATAAGAATCCCAACAAGACATTTACATGCTGGCTGCCATAAAAATGAAATTAGCCCACCATCTCAGGGATGCAATGTTTATGAGACATTCCATTTCTTCTCTGCACACTCCCTATGGAAGGCAACCTCTGAAATGGGGCCTGTCGGAATATGTTTTTAAAGAAGCCGACAATTTTCAACTCCTTGGATGCAAACTTCATGCCAAAGGTTCTGACAACAACCTAGGGTGTCCGAATCTATCCTTTCCTCCCTGGATGCATAAAATTTCTGGAATGGCCCATTTTATAATGTAAGAAAATGCTAAGGCAAGTTGTTAACTTTTCTGACCTTGTTAGCTCCAAAATTAACCCAGACTTTGTTTTCCTGTACGATCTCAACCAGAGTCAAGCTGAGTTCTCATTCAGATAATGAAATTAACCAGTCCACCCGAAGAAATAATCCTTCCCTTTATTTTTTTGTCCCTCAAGAAAAAAAAACAACTTTCTTCCAAACACTCAAAAGAAGCAACAAGCAGCTTAAACAAAAATAACTTTCGTAGCTAAGGATGCAGAACATTTTGCCTCCAGTGGTGTATTAAAACTTATATTGACAATGTTTGAACTTACTTAGCATTTGAATGTACTTTCCAATCAATCCACTAATTCATTTGCCAAGTTGTTATCGGACAGTTTGTTATTGGACACTTTGTTATTGGACAGTTCAATAGGCCAATCACATTCCAAGTTGTAGTTTAAATGAACTAATCACATTCAAAGTTGTAATGACGTGCATGCATGCGTGCGCACGCTTGCTTTTGTGTTTTTGGTGCCTAATTACCAGTAGGAGGTTTTTCATCTCCTTTGTAGGTATTTTGATGCGAATTTTCCCCTTCTTTCATAACTTGGCTATTCTTTCTCGAAAATTGCAATTTTTATGATTAATTGGTAATAAGACTTTGTGTCGTCCAATTCAGTCTGTAATCATACTCGTGATGAACAAATCAGACTCCCGCTTCACGGTCGTCCGATTTCGTTATCACTCTTATGATTACAGACCGAATTGGACTCCACTCAGTCCTATTACCATTACAAATTTAATACTAAAAACAATCAGGGCTTGGAAAAAAGTGCCGTCCAGTGATGTAACATTCTTACTTACTCATAGTGATAAGCACCGGATAAGGCAAGTCATCCGACAACTACACTTAAATAAATAGTGAACAAACACTTGCCCAGGGCAAGCAACATATTTTTCGAAGAGCAAGCTGTAATACAAGGTTTTTTCGTGCCGAGGCAAATAAACTCTCATTCCAAAAAAACTCTCACCAAAGTCAAACGCTGCATTCTATCCAGGGTTATTTTAACGATGAATTCTGGGAGCAGCTAAAGAATACAAGGCCACTTTTAACCATGCACCAAACGAGCCGGCTCGTTTGCTCTTACACGCGCACCAATTTTTCCTCGTTCTTTTATCCACTGCCGCCGAGCCAAACGAGCCGGCTCCTTTGGTGGTGCATGATTTAGAGGTGGCCCTGTATTTTGTAGTTGCTCCCAAACTTCATCGCTAAAATAACCCTGGACAGGCAAATAACAGTGTTCGCCCTACTTCAAATAATTTACTTTTTCATTTTAACGAAACTTTAATTGTTTTCCGAGAAGAGGAAAATATGACATATACCGTGAAAATAAAATCGTGATGGTCGTGAAATATGACCTATTGTGACCTCCACTCCCAGTTTCTCGCTAGTCGTTTATAACTTACCTTTCAAAGCACTTGATACAAGCCAGCTATTAGAAGAGAAACACAAAAGAAGAAGAGGGAAAGAGGTGAACCGTTCAAACGACATGTCCACGTTCTCAAGCACTTATCGACATCTGAGTACCCGTGTTCTGGCTCACGTCTTTAACTGTAACGCGGTTACCAAGCATGAGATGAAAGCAGAGACCCTGGGGACGAGGTTCATAAAACGTGAACAGATTGAATTATATCCAAAACACGCGCTCTGTTTATCCAGACCCCGGGGGGTGCTCCCTATAATAGCCTATACGGGGAGGCTCCGCCCCAAAGGGGTACCTTTTTCAGGCTTCAGGCATATAAAAGGGTAGGGATTTCTCAAGTTGAGGTATATAAAAGGGTAGGGAAATTGGTCATTTAGGTAGGTATTTAAAAGGGCCTTTAATTATAATATTTCGAAGAGACGCCCCTTATGGCTGTATCAGTTTATTTATTAAGCACTACATGGAAATGAGATTAAGATTTCCCAAAGTAGGTATGTGTAACGGGTACTTTTTTTAAATAAAAGGTATATAAAAGGGGTACCTTTTCTGCCAAAATAGTGTATAAAAAGGTAAGGGGTTGCACCTTGGGGCGGAGCCTACCCGTATTAAATGTTGTTAAGTACCCCCCCCCACCCCCCGGGATCCAGACAGTCGAAATATCTTCAAACCGACAGGCGTTTCAAGAGCTTTTCTTTATCTAGATAAATAAAATCTTGAAAAAGAGTGGATTCCAATCGTAAAATGCCTTTGTGCTAGCAGAAGAATCTCGTGAGTGACTCAATCTTTTTCCACGAGGGTTGCTCTATTTCAATAAACTATCCGTTCAGGCTAAAACAGGAAATCCCGTGACTATTAAACGTACTTTGTTTTCCAGGAGAATTTCTTCATTAAGGCAAACACCACGATTATAGTGGTGTAGATTAATCTCGTGACTTACTCGCCTCTCAGTGTTGTTTTCCACGAGACAGAGTCCTTGACTCAGTTTATGCGGGGTTTATGCTAAGTTATCTAGTGTCTAACTTTTGGCTTTTCAGTAAGATCTTGTTTTGTCATAAACACTACGATTGAAGAGAAAACTGGGGGATTACTCGCTTTTCCACGCAACTTCATTCGAGTCGTATCGCAGGTAAGACTTGAGCTTTTCCACTTTCTCTGTTTCGTTTATATATCAGTACATCGCAGTGATCACACTCATCCTCCTCTGGCCGACTCTCGAGGGAGACTACCTAATAAAACAAGGGGTGCTCGTTGCACAGTGACCTTTGCGCGTGTAAGTTTATTGATACCGCCTAGGGTGCAAAACATCTAAAATTTGCTAATGGTTTTTAACGATTCCTTTCAGGTTAGTGAAGTAAAAAATAAACGCGACAGGAATTTAATTGTTAACCTAGTGGTTTACTCATGAGAACATGATAGTGACAGCCACTTCAGTTTACAAAATGATTGATGCATGCACGCTGAGTGGAAATAAGAGCCGCACCTACAGTACTAGATTGCATGTAGAATACCTTCAGCGCGCGATAAATGTGGAAATCCTCTGGGAGGGGGAGGGGCTATTTAACTTTAATTTTGCGCAGTGAGTTCGATCAAAGGTCACAGTGATTGCCATCAAAAGTGCACGTAAAAACTTCAGAGGAAAGAGGCTTCATCAGCTGATCAGCATGGGAATACTCAGACAGTACAGATTTTAAAATTATCAGCATTTCTTTCTGTAAATTAACTTTAATTATTACTTATAGTCACTAGCACTAGCGCTCAACGTGAAACCGAGCTAAAGAGGTTTCCCGCTTAATTTTAAAGGTGCCAGAGTTCTAAGCTTTCAAGTAGGTTAGTAGAGACTTGAGAAGTAAAAACTGATTGCCAAAATTTGGTCAATTTGATATGTTACAAGTTTCACTAACCAATGCATGCACTTGTTTCTCTGCTTCTCATAGAGAAACTACAGCTATATGCGACTAGTACTTGCTGATAATCACAGAATTGACAGCCTTTTAGAAAAAAACAACCGAATCATCATCTCAGCAAGTATAAAACTTAAGCAAGAGAGAGGATGGATCCGGCTGCAACATCATTAACGTCAAATACGACTCAGACACCTAACAACAATGAATTAGTGCCCAGACTCCAGCTGAACGATCCGACATTCATAGCATATATTGTGGTGATGACCGTGATATTAGCCGTTGGTTTTGTGGGCAATGTTCTCACTATAGCTGTTTTACGATGTCGAGAACACAGAAATAAAAGCATCTCTCCCCTCATGATCAACCTAGCGGTCGCTGACATCATCATCATCGTGTTTGGTTATCCAGTGGTTGTTGCCGCAAACCTTTCCTCGGGGCTTCAGGTGATTCATAGCACGTGTGTGTGGTCCGGCTTCATCAACGGAGCGGTAGGGATTGCATCCATTGCTAACTTGGCAATGATGAGCATTGTGATGTACGCCTCCTTTCAAAGTCTCAACTGCACAACAAAAATTCCCCGAAAAAAAATGGCTGCAATGATCGCCTTCACGTGGCTTTACGGAATAATCGCCCTGTTTCCACCGTTGGTGGGCTGGAACGAATTCGTCCCAGGCGCTTCTGGGATCAGTTGTTGTCCCAATTGGGTGCCAGAAACAAAGGCTGGAGTGGCCTACAACGCGCTGTTGGTTTTTGTCGGCTTTGTTCTCCCGCTTAGTGTCATTGTATTTTGTTACTTCCGAATTTATAGGTAGGTGATTCTTCTGGCGTAGGCGAGAGAGTTGTGCTTGAATAACATAAAAGGTGACGGAACTTGACGGATAAGACGCGGAAAGAGCAAAGGATCTTTTTTCATCGGGGGAGGGATGGGTAGATGGGGTTATCAGTTTTTGGCCTACAGGGAGGCAGCGTGGCCGAGTGGTTAGAGCGGTGGATTTGAAATCCGTAGGTCGCGGGTTCAAATCCCGTTCTGACCGCTTGCTGATGTTGTTCTCGGAAGCCCCGAGTTCAACTTCTCGGTTACGCTTGTAAATAGCCAACTGGTCTGCCTCCCGCCAGTTGGGATTCTTAACCTGGTTATGTTTATTTGAATATTAATTTGTCATTGTTTGCATTGGTCCTGAAAAGCCCCGACGGGGAGTGGCCAATTACGTATATATATATATATATATATATATATATGTCTGGATTTATGAAAACGATGCTAGAGAAATTGAAATGGC
>CM042751.1:31695149-31700149 GCA_022496165.2 Catalaphyllia jardinei
ACAAAATATCGCGTACGACCCCCCCCCCCCCCCCCCCCCCTCCACTGGAAAACTTGCTGCGCGGTCCCTGATGATGTGATTGACATTTGATTTGGTTTCTTTATTCAATAGATTCCACGTTGCCGTGAATCTGTTCAATAATAGATCACAGAAGACGTCAAAATATGTTAAGAACAGGAGTAAAAAGAGTGATAACATCAGCCTGAAACACTACGCAATTGCCTCGTACGCGATATTTTGTCAGTCTTATTACGCTTTGACATCACTTAACAGACGTACGTGAGATGATGTCGTGACGACATAATTAATGTTATGTTTGACCCTTTAACGGTACTTTAGGATTAATGTATGATCAAAACATCCTTAGACCATGGTCAGAAGTCTATTGCAGCCTTCGATTATCTTCGGAAATTTTAGGAAATGTTCAAAAACGTTTGTATGGCCTTCGGAAAAATTTTAGAAAATCTTAAGCCACACATTGGGAGCGAGGTCAATTTATTGAGTTCATATCTTTCCCGTGCAGTGAAATGATGTGAAATATATATGAAATAATTCATATTTGAACTGCGGTTGTAGATGCAAGTGAAGAATGATCATCGCAGCTAATTTTCCAATTCATAGCCCTGATTTTTTTTTTCAGGTTTCTTCGTTCCAATTGCTTAAATTGGAAAATTAACTGCGATGATCATTCTTCACTTGCATCTGCAACCGCAGTTCAAATATGAATTATTTCATATATACTTCACAAAAAATATTTAAATAAATTTGCTCCAAAAGACATCCAAATGCGCATTAAAGTTATGTCATTGTGATCTCGAGAACGAGAATTTTTTCTCAGCATCGGCTGCCATAATAAATTTATAACAATTTTTATCGCGCTCCTTTGAAAATCTCAAACGGCTAGATAGATCTTTTTAAAGCGTCAACCATGTGTGCCTGATGATGTTACCAATTTCATTTCCAAAGTTTCATTATATTAGCATTGATACATTGGGACACTTTTAAATTTGTCGATGAAGTATGCGCTCGAATCCACGAAAAAGTTTTGTTACAGAATCCGCATATAAAGACCATTGTGCTAAAATATTCAAACCTGTGTGCCAGATTCTCCTGTGATCAATATATTTTGTTGATACGAAATTTACATTCTTCACAAGTACTTGACAATTTTTTATTGCATATTTTAAAATGTATATTTATTTATTTTTCTCGTGATCGACTTGATGTAATGATAACATTGCTTGGACACAATTTTTTAGCCTTTTTATGGCCTCATACGCCTGTTACTATCCTTCCTGTTGGCTTTGTCACTCGAAGTGAAGCTTTGTAAAAATTCTTTGTAGAAAGTCCTTTTGCTAGCGTGGAAAGAAGGGTCAAAATTTCCCTTGTAGCGCAAATTTGTATTCAGGTAGTGTACGAAATGTATTGATCACGGGAAAATGTTACACACATAGATATCTCAATATTTAAGCTTAATTGTTTTTATATCGTGAGGGGAGGGGCGGCTGTACAGAGGCTACAAACAGTTTGATGTTCAATGGTTTTAATAAGTTTGTAGATATTATTAACCTTGACAAATTGGAAATGTTCCGTTTTTGTTTTAGTTGGTTTGCAGGGGTTTTCGGGAAACAAGAATACGTCGTCTTTTATTTTTGACATTGATGATGTGGAAGTTATTTTGGAACAGATATAAATAAGAACTGCTGATTATTAAAAATCCGAGATGTTTGTTATGCAATAAGAAAACCATTGTTGGTGTTATACAAAACATGCCCTATAGTATGCGGATTAATTTACATTTTTGTTACCTTTCTTTTATGCGTTTCATTTAATAGACAGATTAGCAAATAAAAACGACTCTCAGCCTAAGGAACGTTCCTAATACGTTCTTAAAATTTAAGTTAATCTTAACCTAAACGTTCTTATAAAAAGGGTTCAGTTTTGGAACTGACATTTTAACTGTTATTTCCAGAAATCCAAACGAATAAAAACCAGTAACTTTCTCTTTTTCTTTCCGTTTGTTAAAAAAGATTGTCAAAACTGGGTCTTGCCTCGAGGGAGCGGGTGCGAAGACATTTTTTGAAGGCTATGTAAAGGAAACAGTATTAGGAAGTTTGCATGTTCCGGGACTGCAACAGTTTCGTGACTCGTTACCTTGCTCGCGTGACATTATTTTAAAGCCAGACGTGGTGGCGATCGTTGTATCAGATTTGCATTTCAATCACTAACAGGGCGCGTTAGACATCTAAAGATGGTCGCCCATTCTGAGATTCTTTTATCCAAGTGTGCTCAATTTCGAGACGCAGGTCAATTCATTGACGTTCGTTTGAAAGTGCGTGAAGACATCTTTCCAGCTCATCGCATTGTACTCGCTGCGAATAGCGATTATTTCCACGCCATGTTTACTGATGCAATGAAGGAGTCGAAGCAGGAAGTAATCGAACTGAAAGATGAAAGCATTTCGCCTGATCCTTTCAAGATTGTAATGGACTCCATCTACACTGGAGATCTCCGTGTCAACGAGGAAAACGTGTTTGAAGTTCTTGCCGCAGCTGATCATCTTCAAGTCACAACTGCTGTTCAACAATGCTGTGATTTCTTGAAGAGGGAATTTATCCAGCTCCGACTTGACCTTCACAACTACTGTCTGCTTTCCACAGTGGCCGATAGACATGGTCTGAGAGATCTGCAAGAGGCAGCAGAGAAAAAGATGGCTTCGATGTACGTGGATGTTTGTGAAAGTGAAGAATTCCTTTCTAATGTTGGCGCAGACCAATTATTTAGCCTCCTTAGTCGAGATGACCTCAGGGCACCTTCGGAGACGTCCGTCTTCAAATCAGTGATTGAGTGGATTAAACACAAGAAGGAAGAGAGGATGGCAGTTGCAGCCAAAATTATCGGAGCTGTTCGTCTGGGGCTGGTGGATATCAGGGTTTTGATTGAAGAACTTGATACAGAAGAGATGGAACGAGTTCCTGAGATTTACAAGCAATTACATGAAGCTTTAATCTTTAATTGTATGCCTTCTCGAAATCCCAAGTTTGCTGTGGAGAAAACAAAAACACGAGCAACTAGCCCGGTAAGAGTTTTTGGACTTCACTTCGAAATTCCACCGAAGTCTATGATACAAAGAAATTTTCCACTTATCTAAACTTCTGGATTTTGCCAAGTTTACTTCAAAAAGTTAGAAAAGTTCGTTGAATGGTCGTATTAAGTAGACGTTTAATTACTTCAAGGTGATCACTTGATCTTGTCACGCATTTTCAGTCGGCCCGAAAATACTACACTCACATTTGGTACTGAAGGACCGTTTTAATTAATTTGGTGGAGGTAGAGCGAGGGGATTTTGGCCGATTCTTTGTTATCGGACTAATCTAGCGTCAGGTCGTACAGTACTTTTTGTTTATTCCATATATTTGTTTTTCGTTCCTCGCTTTCCTTGTATTTCTTCTTCGGGTTTTCTTTCAAAGGAAGCTGATCGTTTTAGTAATTGCGCCTCCGCAGTAGTTCGTTTCGTAAACGGTCGATGTCATTTTCGCGACACTAAGAAAATGTTTCTGAACTACCAAACAAAAATTATTTTACTAAATTAAAGAAAAAGGAAAATACGTAAGTAGCCACCCAGTATCCAACCCGGAACCTCTGTTTCCTAACATCCCTCTTATACCACTGCATTACCAGGTAGGCTCAATTTCCAGCCGTTTTGGGAGTGCGGTTGTTTGGCTGGAAATCGAGCCTCACTACCAGGTTGATCCGCGAAATTTCCGCAAAATTTAATTATAAAACTGACTTCCTTAAATATTAATGATAGAGCTGCCCAACCAACAAATAAGTGCGTTTTACTCCATTAACAAATTATAACCAGTTTTTACCTCAGTTTTCCAGGCCTAAAGTAAAGCAGATATGGCATCGTCCATTCTGAAAGGCTTGTTTACCAATTATGGCATCGAACCGTTAAAAATGGCATCGACCGTTTACGAAACGGAAATTAGCTGCGCCTCCCCCCACCCTTTCCTCATATCGAAAATGTAATGGTGCAAATTTGGCAGGTCTCGTAACACGTTTCTCCCTGTTTTTCTTTGTCCTGACTCAGTTGTTTTTTGAGCAGATCATTGGCATTTCGTTGTAGTATTGACATTTCGTTTTCCTTTACTGTCATTTCAGGTTCTTATTGCAGTTCTACCCCAGGCTCAAATGCAGTATTTTGATGTTGAAGTCAAAACATGGAAACCTTTAGCGTCCACAACACCAGCAATTGAGGCAACGAACTGTTCCTCTGCAGTGTCTGCTGGTAATAACTTGTATGTTGCTGGAGCTGCACCAGGCGGTGGTTATTACAAGTATCGTTATGATACAGAAGGTAATGTGTGGGACAAGCAACCACACTCATGCGGTCAAATCAACAATTTATGTATTGTTGACGATTACATGTACGCAATTACTTCTTACTGTAATCAGGTACCTCAGAGGTATAGCTTTTCTAAATGTCTATGGCAAACTTTTAATAAAGCAAGTACTCCAAAACATTTGCAGGTTTGCTGTAGCGGAGCAACAGTACTTGGCTCAAAGGTGTATGTCCTTTATGGAAGTGGTAACTGGGATTGTGGCTACTGGCGTATGCAAAATGCAGAGCTACAGTACTTTGATCCAGTAAAGAACGAATGGGAAGAAAAAGCAAAAACCTGTAAACCTCACTTTGGTTCAAGTCTTTTTGTAGTAAATAGTAAAATCTACGTTGCGGGGGGGTATGATTATATTGACACCCATGGTGCTCCACAAGGTAACCCAGCTAATGTAGAAGTTTATGATGAGGTTAAGAACACTTGGTCTGTTTTGGAACAAAAACACATTCCCCCAAACAACCGTAATGCAGTGGAAATAGAAGGGAAGGTTTACTTTATAATAAACAAATTTCCAGTTGACAGTGGCATAAGAATCCCATCAGGGGAGTTGTATCCTGTTCCTTTGGATGAGTGGGAAAATTTAGCAAAAGTTGCCAA
>CM042751.1:31734811-31737311 GCA_022496165.2 Catalaphyllia jardinei
GCACTAAAATTTACACTTCAGAGTTAATTCTCTGTTACATCATTTGACTTCTTAGTTAGCTTGAATGCTGTCTCAAATCGTTAAAGGCATATTGAATGTCGGCGGAAGTTTTTTGACTGATATTGGATATTTTACTTTTTTATTCAGCTTTTCATATTAAGGATTCTCGTAAGTCACGTTTTCACAGTAAACAAGAAATGAGTAGAAAATAGCTGTCAAGACTTATATTTGTTTGTTCATGCCTAGTCTATTTGTTTGTTCAGTCCCCCGCCTTATCCCTCACTTTTTAGAGGTGCGAATAAACTTCAGACAGGACGTCCACCGAAATAAATTTGCCGGTTGAACTTGTCAAATGCTGGCAAATTTTGACTTCCGCATCCTCGGCATTTTTATAAGAACGGCACGTTTTATGGCCAACCTCCTTTGTCACACACCAGTGGGGTCCGGTTAGGGGGCGGGAGGGGGGAGGGCTGAATAACCCATAATCCTGGATAAATGTTTCAAATAATCCGTATCCCACTTTTGCAAAAGAAATATCCTTAAAACAATAAATTAACATTTTGTGTCACGTTTCCTGGACACTTGTGCCTACGAGGCGATAGATTCAATATTTCATCTGTCCTTAATATGCACACTGACTAAACGCCTCTAGAAACATTGCATTTCATGCATTTTTCTTCCTGTCATCCACCATAAAGAGAAGCGCGGTGGCCTCATGGTTAGTGTGCTCGTCTCCGGATAGAGCGGTCCGGGTTCGAGCCCTGGCCGGGGACATTGTGTTGTGTTCTTGGGCAAGACACTTTACTCTCACAGTGCCTCTCTCCACCCAGGTGTATAAATGGGTAACAGCGAATTTAATGCTGGGGGTAACCCTGCGATGGACTAGCATCCCATCCAGGTAGGAGTAGAAATACTCTCAGTCGCTTCATACTAAAGAAACCGGGATAAGCTCCAGCTTAATGAGCCACTTGGCTCGTAAGCAGACCTTTTTTACCATCCACCATAAATAATCCTTTATTGACCAAACTTTTTCATTCAAGATGGCTGAAAATGTGCCCCTTTTTTTCGCGAGTTTATGGACCTCGACCCCATCTCGCCGGGTCCATAGACACACACGGAAAAAAGGATTCGGCCAATATATCCAGCCATCTTATCTTGACCTCGCGCTCAGTTAAAAACCCGGCATATAGAGTCTATACAAAGAAGAGCTTTAAGAATAATAATATTTCATAACTCTCAGCAAGCCGTAGATCAAGCAAATCCGACATCCTTAGCTAATCGCAGGATATTCTTATTCTTTCCGATTTTTCCACCAAATCGTTGGCTTCAAATCGAGAATTGGTTTCTGTATAGCGGAGCTTATAACAAATTTATCCTGATATTGATTAAGCTCCTGTGTTTCAAGCTATGTTTCTAGTTGTATTTTCTTGTTGCTGCGAAGCGAGCGTAGCGGCAGTTCATAATCTAAATATAATAGAAACATTATAAAATATAAACTAAAGGAACTCAACTTGATGTGTAAAACAGATATTATAGAAAACAAGCTAATTATTTTGATAAATAATCATATTTCACCTGTGACAAATTAGTGCCCACTTAGGTCTTCCAGTTTAATTTAGTTTAGTTTAGTTTTAGTTTAGTTTAGTTTAGTTTAGTTTACTTTAGTTGAGTTTTAGTTTAGTTTAGTCTAGTCTAGTCTAGTCTAGTCTAGTCTAGTTTAGTTTAGTTTAGTTTGGTTTCTTTTCGTTTAGTTTAGTTTTAGTTTGCTGTCATGCTAGTACAAGTAAATCAATTACAGAAAATACAAAAAGTGCATGACTGGAGAATAATATGGGGAAACTAAATTCCCATACAGAGAACATATGCATTCTCCAAAATTAAACATTCTAAAAATCAAGAATGCTCTTAAGAGTATTGTAGTTGCTGAATAAGAAGTTCGGAGGAAATGTAACAGCAAGCTTGATTGCTTAGTCTACGAGATATTGTACACAAGGGACATCAGCGGTTGGTCAGCCAAGATGGCTGACCTTTATCGTTCTCCGATAATTTTGGCCCTATATGCCATATTTTTCATGCAAAGAACTTGCTATTTATCACAAATTACGGTGGAAAGGTTTGGAAAAGCTCCAATGACACAACTGATAAGCAGTACGAATTTTCGAGCAGAAAAGTGTGTGAAAGTGACATCCAGCGAGTACAAACGAATTCAGGATTTACCAAACGAGACTTGGGTCTGCTCTGCATGCATAACTATCTCTGCGCATAACGATTTACCATTTCATGGAATTGGTAACACCACTCTTGAAGATTTATTCATGAATGAACCAGCTGTCATGGACCATACAGATCTGATTGCAAGTTTTGTTGATGCTCGAGCGAAGTACAACTCTAATTTCTTGATAGCACATTTGAATATCAACAGCCTTCAGAATAAATTTGAAGAGATGAGGGAAATTATACAAAAGCTAAGAATTCAAATGATGTTCATTGGTGAAACCAA
>CM042751.1:31742311-31748583 GCA_022496165.2 Catalaphyllia jardinei
TGGGCGCGAATGTCCTTACGTTTTTGTACGCTTCCCGCATACACCCGCTGTACACTGCCCTTGTTAAGGCTCATTTGATCTGATCTGATCTCATAATTTCCAATTAGTAAGGTAGAGCCGTTTACTTAAAAATATAATCGATGAGCAGAAAACTCTCCGTCTCGCCTTTTTTTTATATACATTGTGTTTATTACTTCTTGGCGTTATCACATAACTCGACTGAAAAAGCTAATTATGTTTACTTTACACTTTTATGCTAATATAGGTTACATTTGAAAAAAGTAATTACCATGTGAAAAAGCTATAGAAGTGCTATATACATTATAATGATACGCGACACACTGTCAAATACTAATCATAAACTACTAATTTATCACTACAACGACTTCAATGTTTAATAAAGAAACCTTGATGGGTGATCTTAAAGTGAAAGCTAATGAAAGATTTCATAAAATGTTCCTAATTGGCCCTAACTGGCCCGTTTAGACGAGCACATGTGCGTAGAAGTTGCTCTGCGTCCTTCTTGTTTGCCTGAAACTCATCCCACGTTTTAAAGATCTTCTCTTGAAGGGATCGGTGACTTGGCCCTCTGAGAACCAACCACATCACGACCGAGGTCAAGATTCTCCCATACAGACCGACGGCTAATAAGATGTTTATTGTATGGCAAAAACAAAAACAATTTAATTCGTTTATTGTAACTGGTTTGCACTAACATTTTGCTTACGAACGGCGATGAGCCAAAATTAATTCTTCCAAAGTTTGTTCGTCCTCTTTACTTTTTTTTCTCATCAGCTCTTTGGCACTTCCAGAAACAAATATTTTAGATGAAAACAGTCAATGATTTTGCATTTTAGCTTGCACCTTTTTCACTTTAAAGCACAACCGGTCTAGATGCCGGTCTAGATGGGAAAATCTAGACCGCGGTCAATATCCATATCCCGGCAACCAAATTCGTGAATTTGGTAGTTCCCAGTCCTTGTGAGGCAGAGCCATATAATAAATATTCGTATTACACTTTATACTTTTTAACTTCTTAACTTGATACTGGCGTTACGTAGCGCCGAAACGTCGTTAGCTTTTAAAATTTGTTTTAAAAATCGTTTAGCGTTTAATTTCTTAAGCAATTAATTTTATCTAGTAAAATACAACGCACTGCGATTACTAAAAATACTGGTCAATCTTCTTGTGTATTAGACTAGTTGATTCCTTATTGAGAATTACTAAAGAATTTCTTTCCACCTGCTTTATTTCTGCAGTTTGCACTTCTCCTCCAAGTGCCCCCACTTGTGGCAGTTGCAACAAAAACTGTCCTGATTAGAGTGGGCGTAAAAGCATCTTGCTGGTCCATATCTACAGTAACCCTTGTGCAAGCATTCTTTGTCCTTGCGAGGATTTCTGAAGAACTTCTTTTCATCGTCAGTGTGGTGATACTTACACTTTAAACGGTTCTTACAGTTCGAACGAGACTCACATGGAACTGAATATTGCTGATTTTTTCTTCGTTGCTGCTTTTGGACAACTTGAAAATCAGCTTCATCTTCATCATTTTCATGCAATTCATTTGCATGCTTGTACGATGTGGCTTCAGTTGAAGTGTTATTCGCGCTTAATAACTGTTCGTCTACAATTTGTAATGCGTCATATTTGTTGGCAATACAAATTTCCGCTTTCTGATCAAACTTCCCACGATAAGCAGGAAAATTCACAATCTTCCCTGGATATTCTTGCTCTAGGTTTTTAAAGATCTCGTGAAAGATCTTTCCAAACTCTTTACCATCAACCGACTTCACGTTGGCAAAAATAAGAATTATGTCTTCGTAATCTACTGGATTATCCAACCCTTCTGGGCCTATTAAGCAGAACTGAAATGGCCAACCCAGCTTTTCACTAAGATTCTTTTGCCATTCTTCATCTGGAGAAAAATCGATGTTTTTAATTATGGCAGAGTGAGATTTGGGAATTTTCTTTTCTCCAAATTTAAAATTAGTGAAGGTAACGGCTTCCAGTTTCGAGTCGAGTTTAGAGATGTTGATCAATTGAGGATTCTCCTCTGCCATTTTTTTGAGCGAATTTGAAATACTACTCTCCCACATCCAGATCTCAATGGACCATTTCATTTTCAAGCTCTCTTTAACAGCCGGTATCATATCAGCATCTCCACTCACCATCACCACTTTTCCCTTGGCAACACTTCTGTCAGAAACAAGCCCAGTAATGTCTGCTACCATCTGGTGGTCAACTTGCTTTTCTTTCTTAGTGAAAGGGTTTCTTTTAGTGGTGATCACTTTCCAGCCACGGTCTCTTATTTTCTGCCAGACGGTATCTATTGGCGGAGGTTCTGATCCATATAAGGTACCCCAAGCAACGTCTCTGCCCATCGCTACAACATCGGTTACTTTTCCGATGTCCAGGCGCAGCCTTGGATCTTCTACGCACTTTAACTTCGATTTAACTGCAGCAAGCTTCTTTGCCTCGATCCACATATTGGAATCATCCACGTAGATGAAGACGTGTTCATCAGTGCATGGCTTGACAGGGTCGAGGTCTTTCCCACAGCCTGCATATGAACAGCTTCTATTTGTAAAGTCTTCGTAGGTCTGGTCAGCAAAACAGTAATAGCAAGTCATGTGCCAGGACTCGCACTTCCAGAACTTGTGATAGCTTGTCAGTTCTTTTTCGCAGTTATCACATGACCCTCTTGCCAGAAGATCTAGTGAGTAAGGACACCGTTAAGGCTAAATTTCACCCACAACTGAACTTAAGTAAAAACTCTTATTCTTCGGCCATTTCAGCTTTAACAGAAATAATATACCCACTGCCATTACAAACACTGCATTGTTTTGTCATGTTTGTAACCGCAATGTGTATATTATTTCTGAACTTAAGTAATTTTTGTATTTTCTTCGCGGCGATTTGTAATGGTAATAATCTGCTAAATTCGCAATCTGTTTCCTAAAATATATTGATTTAGTTTACTTTAGCCTCTTTTTTCTATTGTTCATTTGATTCATGTATCCACCTAGACATTTGTTTACTTTAGCACCTTTACTCTGGGTAAAATCTATTTTCATCACGCTTTTTGTCTACGCCAGTTAGCTTAACGTGGCAGTGGCCAACTCGGAAGCATCTGCTACTTTGGTCACTGCGCACATCTTAATTTCGTTAATTTTCTATCTTTATTTTAATTTTGATTTATAACTTACTTCTACAAATGTAACGTAAATTCTATGTGAATAGTGCAATAAAGACGTCATTCATTCTAGGACTGAGTGGAGTCCAATTCGGTCTGTAATCATACAAGTGATAACAAAATCGGACGACCGCGAAGCGGGAGTCTGATTTGTTCATCACGAGTATGATTACAGACCGAATTGGGCGACACGAAGTCTTATTACCAATTAATCATAAAAATTGCAATTTTCGACAAAAGAATAGCCAAGTTATGAAAGAAAGGAAAAAATTCGCTTTAAAATACCTACAAAGGTTAGGCGCCAAAAACCCAAAAGCAAGCGCACGCACGTTATTACAACTTTTATTGTGATTGGTTGATTTAAACTACAACTTCGAATGTGATTGGCCTATTAAACTGTCCAATAACAAACTGTCCAATAACACTGTCCAATAACAAACTGTCCGATAACAACTTGGCAAGTGAATTAGTGGAAAAATAGGAGTTTTTAAACCAACCACAATCGAGAAAATTGTAATTGTTATGATTAATAATAAAATGATATTGGTATAATTTTCTTGACATCCAAAGTAATCGTGACTCGATAACATCGATTACACGGTCATCGTGAAAGAGTCATCGGTGATAGGGTCCTCTCGTTATCACGGCCACCTTTTTTGTCTCTGCGAAACGCCCATACATTCTGTTCCTGCTAATGCCGCCATTCCGTTAATACGGCCAACAGTCACATTCCAGATCCTAACCTGTATAATGATTTTATAATTTTACGCTGTTTACACTGCCACTCGAACCAATTGTGCTTATCTTTCCAATGTTAATATTGTATTTAAGTCAATTTTTTTAAAATTCTATTCGCATTCAGTCCAGCTGCTTATTAAAGAACAGTTGTTTGAAATTGTCATTGCGATATATTTGTCACAGAAGACATCGCGTGCCCTAGGCTTTTAATACGGCTAGCCTGTTATTGCGCCGCCAAATGCTCATGGCCTGCTGGTGGCGGGCCTTACACTGGTAACAAGTCTCTCGAATGCGATTTGTAATCAACTCAAGTAGGGCTGTCCACAAGTTGCTCCAATTTCTCAAAAAGTTGCTCCAAAACTCTAAAAGTTGCTCAAAAGTTGCCCCAAAATCCAAAAGTTGCTCAAAAGTTGCTTTCAATTTTTTAGTGAGTGAGATTCATTACAAATTAGAACTTGAATAGGCGGTTTTTAGTTACAAATTGCCTTAAAAAAGCAAGAAAGTTATTCAAAAAAGAAAAAAGTTGCACGAAATCCGAAAAGTTGCTCGAAGGACTAAAAGTTGCTCCAAATCTGAAAAGTTGCTCAAACGTTGCCGCGCAACTTACTCAAGCGGACCTTATTTGAGCATTTAATTGGACAGTTAACGACCTAGCAGTTTACGTAATGGTTGGTGTTAACTAAGGGCTCTGTTGTTTGGAGTTCTGCGCCAGCGGCGAAGCGTAAAACTTAACCCGGCACGATAGCCTCTTGCCAAGCTTCTGGACCATACACACGTGAAGCCTTTTGTTTACGTCATTTGTACGCCCGCTGTTATGGAAACTTTTTAAAAGTTTTGTTCAATTTAGAATTAAATGGACAGGTAAAGGGGCGTCAGTCGCACCATTCAATATAATTCGGTTTCTAGTAGCACTAGTGATAAAACGAATCAAACTTCCCCTACTAAGTCTTCTGATAAAATCACTCGAATAATTCAGACTGCATTCAAAGCTACTCGCATCTTCTGGCTTACGTTTGCTTTCGGTGGCAGCGAGATCACGATAAACAAGTACTGGGGGGCGCGGTGACTCAGGAAGCAGTAATTGTTAGTGTCCTCAAGCACGGTCTAGCTTTATTTTAAACAAGGTGGATTAAAATCTATATTTGAAGATATCACTCATAAACTTGCTCCGACCGACTGACTGTAGGAGCATTTCAGACCTGATAATACCCCGTGGCTTTTTACGTGGAAAGTCTGTTGGAAATTTATGCTGACAGTGTTTGTAGTGAAATCCTAATGCTAGCTAATGCTAGACATATTCTCTGAGGATCAAATTTTTCCTACCAGCCTGAGGTTATATCTCGAAAACTAAAGCCCTGACCACGCTTTTATGCGTTTTCGTACAAATCGCATATTTTTTTTATGCATTTTTGCCTATCGTGCACACTTAAACGACCGAAAACGCCGCGGAAACGGAGGTTTTCCGAAACGGTTTCAAACTGAGTGAAGCCTTTTGAAAACGCATTGTTTTGAGATGCTCCGTTTCTAGCGTGGATAGGTGAAAACGGAGGCTTTTGAAAATGGTGCTGAAAAAAGCGTCACATACACTTGCTGCAGATTAGCGTTTTCAGACGTTTTAATTTTCAAGATGGGCGAAAATGCATCAGAAAGTATGTGTTAAGAAATTAAAACGAGTTACTGAGGGCAGGTGAAAACAAACTGATAACGTTAGTGTGGTTCAAAATAGGTTTCCTTCGTTTTCGCTGAGACGAAAATGGATACTTTCAAAAACGCAATAGAGTGATCGGACCTAAATATCGATACTCAGCACTAAAGACAACAAACTGTTGAGACGGGGTCAGTCGTACCGTAAGCTTCTCACAAGATTTGAAAAATTGCCGACGAAGCTGATGGCGGATCCGAAATGAATATTCTAGAAAACGTACCGATTTGTCACGTTCTACAAAATGGCGGCCAAAATCGTAATAAACTGGAGTCTATAGCATCTGATACGCAATGAACGACTATTAAAACATGCAGCTTTCCAAATACGTAGATCCTGAACTCAACTATTTCGCTTTACATAAATTTAAGTGCTAGTGGCGACTAATACAAGTAACACATTTCCGCAACAAGGAAAACAAACGAACGATACATGTACACCACCATATCGAATGCATAGGTTTAAGTAGATTAGTATACATACCATAGCTTTCATACCCTCCAGAGTTCATCGCGGGATTCTCATGGAAACCCTTACGTAGTCTTTAAAGGTACGCAGTTATTAGATGTACTGCCTGAGTTATCAAACGCAAATTCGTAAGGATATTAACTCACTGTGTTTGACTACGTAATGTGTCTC
>CM042751.1:31768522-31783522 GCA_022496165.2 Catalaphyllia jardinei
AAATTTAACAATATTTTCTTCATTATGCCCGAATTTATCTATTGATGTAAAATATTCATTTATATTAATTTGTTTATCTAATTGTGATTTATTAACTACATCCTTATCTGAAGTTCCATCAGCTACTCCAGTTATTTTTTTATTACCCATATCAATAGGTACTTCATATTTGATATAACTATTATCATCATAATAAATACGATCCCATAAATTTACTGGTACATCATTAACTATACCTTTGACACCATAAACAACGACATAAATAGTAGTTTGGGGATCAGTTTTACTTTTCAATGTTATGTCAATATCTAAATCATCAAAACTGGGAAAGATGATGTTTTTAGAAAAATGGATGATGCTTCTTGTGGTTGTTCCATTTATTTTTGAATTTATTTTGATCACTGATAGAGTTCCACTTGATGTATTTATCTCATCAATTGTAATACCATCTTCAACATACATTTCATAAACCATTGTATAAGAACCTTTTGGTAAGTATACCAAATCAATTGACAATCTGGTACTATAATAATCAATACTGGAATCATAATCAATTTTGAATTCGTAAGCTTTTTTATTCACTGAATGAAAATCTTTATTCTGAACTCCAATTTTATGAATGTCATCATCATCTTCTTTGAACTCATCATTATCCATCACTCTTTTGAATACATTTTCTTTTTCAATGGACTCAATTGAATTCTCTTCTGATTCTTTAATTTTCTTATCAATTATACCATTTATAACTGTATTATTATCAACAATTGCATTAGCGACAAATTTTACATTAGCAGTATATGTCGCTTGGTAATCTTCTGGTTCTTTCAAATTAATTATATTTTGATTTCCCATATCTAAATTTCCAGTCATTGCTTCACTTCCATCTGTTAATAAGTAATCTATCTCAGAAATGAAACGGACTAAATAGTCTCGTGTACTTTTTAAAAGTTCAAAATTAACAGCTTTATGTTTTATTTGTTCATAATTTGGATTTTCTCCATCATCTTCAACAATTGTTTTAACATTATCAATAAAATGTCCACCAGCATTAAAATCTGCATTCATTGCTACTATGCCATCAACATGAATAAATTTGTCTGTATTTGCAGCATGTGGTATTTTATCAATTTGAGAATCAACAAATGCTTTACTGACTAAACTGTTGTCATCAAAAATAGCATCATAATAGGGTTCACAATTTTTTATTATACTTTGATTAAGATCAAAGTATTGTTTTCCATCTTTATCTTTTAATTTTATAAAATTTGAGTTCAAACATCCTTTATTAACAACACTTCTCAAATCTTTTATTATAACACTATATTCATCATCTGGTTGATGATCAGAGACATTGTTCACATTGAGAATATAATTGTTTTCCATATTTAGATCTCCAAACATTGGTCTGCTTCCATCTCTAGGAAGTAATGGTGTGGAATCAACATGGACTTTTGCTATTTCAGTGTCAACGTACTTCTTATTAGCAGCATTAGCGTATGCTACAGGATCACCTAAACCATCAATAAGATTGCCATTGAGATTCAAATTCTCAAAATAGAGAATCATATGATTATCAACACCTACATCACGGACATTAAAAATAGTATGGTCGAAAGTTGTTGAGTATTTACCCTTCACCACTCTTGAATAAAACAGAAATTTAATGTTTTTATTGTATTGAGAACCATAATATCTGATTTGAAATCTTATCCCATCATCTACTCCAGCTCTTCCATCAGTTGTGAATTGAATGATTGATTTAGTGTATTTACCATCAATTTTATCACTGTTAAATGTTTTCATGACGAAATGACTGTCACCATGGACATTGAAAATTATTGTATCATCAACAAGAAAACCACCAACATCACCAATAACGAATATTTCAAAAACAGAGGTATAAGTACCACTCTCTAATTGATTACCTTTCATTTTTATACTAGACCAAGCTTGCCCACCAAAACCAGTATCATAACCTTCTTTCTCAATTATATAAGCATCATTATTCGCTTTATGATCTTGAAAGAAATGGTCTGGTGATGTATTTGGTGGTGAACCTACAGTTAATTGACTCTTATCACCAAAGTCTTTATAAAATCGGAAACTTGGTTGTAAATGATAACTATTTTGACTGACTTTAGTATGTTCTTTCAACACTTTTAAACTGACTGCATCATTGTCGTCAGTAGACTCACCAATATTGGTTAATCGCTTCCCTTCAATATCTTAATTACCATCATCTGTTAAATTGAATCCAACACCTGGTAACCCAGGTAGTCCACGTTTACCAATGGCTGATGATGATGAAGGTAAAAGTCCGTTTGAATAACTCATTTATATTAATATATTATATTTTTTCATTGAAATTTTTAGTGGTGAATTTTCGTGGCTTATCGATATAAACAAAGGAATATGGTTCTTTAGTTGCTTTTTCATATGATTCTTTTGAAATACTGTTTTCACGGCAAATTAAACTCTTCTCATTAGCACTTGGAAACTCATAAATGGAGGAGTGAGAACAATTCAATCTGATGTCTTTTGGCGTCTTATAATAACTTTGACTCAGATAAATCACACTACAATTTTTATGCCTCTCTCGTATAAAATAGTTGTTATATAACGTAATAATATAACAAAAATGAGTTTGCTTAAATGGAAAGAACTTGCAAAAAGTAAAACAAAATTAGGGAATAAAATCAGTCATGTCCATGATCTAATCACACAACATAAAATCGGTCAGGAGACAAACCAATCATCATTTGAAAAGGTTTTTAAACCAGTGACAAGTAAATTGGATGATGTAATTGTAAGTAATTTGGGTTTAAGGAAGCCTAAAAATAAAAAAAGACCACCAAAGAAAGCTGAGCCTGGTATTGACTATATGCCTGAAGTCGATCCATATGAAGACATGGATGTAGAAGGTCTGATTAATTTTGGTGATTATGTACCACCACAACAGGAGAAACAAATAGTACCAAAACCTCCAACATATGAAGAATCGTTGGAGGACATCTATAAAAAATCGTTTGATGAATTTACTAAAGGGAAGAAGGAGATATATGTTGATCCCCAATATTTTCCAGAGCAGTCAACCGAACCGGAGCTGCCACCTGAATACGATGATGATGAAGAAATTGATTATACAATAGATGATGAAGATATAAATAGAGAAACGTTGGAGGAATTAAATCTAACGAATTATGAGAGTGTTGATAAGGTTCTCAATCAGCCGGAAATGACAAACCAAAAAGCTGAAAATTATATAAATAAAATAATAAAGGATGCGGAATTTAGGAGGAATCAGCTTAGAGGTTATAAGTCAGGTGTTACAAAAAGATACAATAAGGGGGAAATGTCGGAAGCTGAGAGGCAGATGAATAACAAACGGATAGATGATGCAAGAGCTGTATTGAATAAATACATGAAACATCATAATACTAAACTGAAAACAATAAAAGGTTCTGGGATTAGAGGCCGAGGAAGTAGACAGAGAGGTGGAAATGTTATGTTTTTCAACGATCCCAAACAGCTTCTCAAGAAATTAGAATTGATCATTGGTGAAACTGTTGCAGGCAACACATCAATTAAGATGAGAAATACAGGAGTTAGTATACTGGACACATTATTGAGAATGTCAACAATCAATAGACCGCAGTATAATAAATTGTATAATCAGTATTTCAAAGTATAATTGTGTAAAGTTATTATATACATGGATCGCGAGATTGTTTTATCATCATACAGAGTCAAAGATCAAGGAAACAACACTCCTCAGAATTTTATAACTAAATTCAACAAGCCCATAATGTTGGATAGAAATTCCCAATATGTAGTTGGCTTGAACCGAATCATTAACATGTCATTCACATGGTTCAATGTAAATTCATCATACAACAATCAACTTAATAAAATACAGCTCTGATAACGGTTCAACATTTCACAACATCACTTTCCCAGCAGGAGTCTGGAACTATACTGACTTTGATACATACATCAAGGACATAACAAAGATTGTCAAAGATGGTGCTAATAATAATGAGTATCCTATCACTCTCGAATTTGATAATACAACATTTAGGGTCACAGTCACATTAGCCAAGAATTATCAACTTGATTTAACTGCAAGCAATTTCAATGAACTAATTGGGTTTAATAAAGAAATATTGAAAAATGAACAGAATATAGGACCAAAGGTGCCTAATCTCAGTCAAGATACAGACATTCTTAATATTCATTGCGACCTTATCAATGATTCACTTGTAGACGGTCAAGGTACAGACATCATTTATTCCTTCTCAACCAGTGTGCTTCAACCTAGTTACTCATTCACCATTGAACCACGAAGAGTTACATTCAATCCCACTAATAAGAATAGTATAAGTAGTATCAGGATATACATCACTGATGGAAAAAGAAGATTAATTAACCTGAATGGGGCTGATACATCTTTTTCATTAATTCTAAAAAGGATAGAATAATATAACATAATAATATAATGAAACCATTTGAATTTACTAGGGTTTATCATCCAAAACTCGGTATTTTTGTGGATAAACATATAGGATCAGGGATTATCGTTGATAATGTTTTCAAACCAATGAAGAGTGCTGCGTCATCTGTTGTAAAAAAGTTCGCCAAGAAATCAGGTGAGAAGGCATTAAAATCAGTAGGTAAAAAGACATCTGAGAAGTCGGGAGACCTGATAATGAAAAAGCTTAGGAATATGAGAATTGATGATGTAGGACAAAGAGCTAAAATAGTTCCACCACAGCAAGAAGAAAGTACTGATATGTTAATCAATAGACTCATATCAGGATCAGGTTTGAAAAGAAGGAGTAGAGTAAAAATTATCTAATATAATAATATAATGGCTTTCAGAACAAGTGAATACTTACAAAGATATGAGTTGGTTCGATATCAATTAGATGATGTTATTCGGATCCCAGCTGCAGGTCAACACCAACAAAAAAATGGGTACAAGTTTACGATTAATGACAGGTCTTCATACTACGATTGGTACAATGCTTATTTCGAGGTACAATTTCAGTTGCAAAAATTGGCTGATGGAGCACGCTATGTTGTTGCAGATCGTGCAGCAGTTATCAATGGAGCCCATTCACTGATTAACCATATTATGGTAAAGAGTGCTGGCAAGATTGTGTATGATACTAATAATCTCCATAAAGTTACTTTTGTGAAGAACCTCCTCGAATATAGTGATGATTTTAGTCGTAGTGTTGCCAAAAACTCTTTTTGGTATCTGGATACAGATTCTACCTCTGCCGACACTAATACAGGTTATCAGGCTAGAAAACTTTTCATGACAGACGCAAATGTTCTCAAAGATGTTAATGTAATCATACCTCTTAATCGTTACAGTTTCTTTGAAGAGTTGCATGAACGAATGCTAGTCCCAATGCAACTCGAGTTCAATATAGAGTTACAGAATGATGATGAATTAATATTTAAGGCAGCCGCAGCAGATGATGGTCGAGTGGTTGTTAATAGATTCCTACTATGGGTCCCAAGATTGTTACCAAAGGACAGCTTATTTGATAATTTTATCAATTCCTTTATGAAAGAGAAAACTTGGACGTATAAAAGAGAATTGTATAATGTTTCCGGACCAACACATAACAGCGGGTTCTTCCAGATCTCCTCCAGCATTGATAATGTTATTGCCATCTTTGTATATCTACAACGAGCTAAAACAAACAATGCAGATATGAATCCGTACCTCTTTGATACTTTCAAATTAGATTCAGCCGACAACGTTGCTGCTAACCATCGTTATTTGACGACATGTAGATTGGAATACGGGAATGGAATATTCTATCCAGAAACCGAATACGATTCAGAATCAAAAGTAAGGATATTCAACGATTTAATGTCTTATGGTATGAGAAAGAATAATTACAACACCGGCACACAGCTCAACCTAGCTAATTACAACTCTCTTTATTCTCTCATATACTTTGATTTGTCCTTTCAAACAGAAAAAGTAACTAGAGACCCAAAGCAGTTGATATTCAGGTATAAACTCAATCCTAATACGTTAGACGCTGATGCTTTTAGCGTACACGCTATCGTCCTATATGAAGAGACAGTCGTAATCGACAAGGTGGGAAATGAATTGGTTATAGTGTAAAAGCAAGAATGAGACATTCTTAATTCAGATATGTTATGTAATAGGAAATTATATAACATATATTATATACAAGAAATGACTCAACTTTTTGCAATAAATGTTAAACTATCAAAAAATCAGAAGAAGAATATTGGTGATGCTTATAGTAAAAGAGAAACAGTCGTCATAAGGCTAACTAATGACTCTCTTAATAGAAATGACACTCTACATGTCCCAGCTACAGTGAAGAAGAGATTGGAGAAGAATCGGAAATTGAATAAAGGTATGGACATCAAACTTTCCAAGACTAATATCAGAAAGCAAGTTGGTGGCAGTTTGTTGACTTCAGCTCTGGCTCTTGCGCGTGCATTTGGACCAACCATTGCTAAAACAATGGGATTAGCAGCTTTAGCAGGGGCCTCCAGTGCAGGAGCACAACAAATTGTTAAAAAGATATCTGGAAAAGGAGTACAAAAAGGTGGTTTCCTCATTCCACAAAATAAGATTGATAAGCTTATTGCAAACAAACACCTACTAACTGTAAAACAGAAGAAAGATATATTAGACGCTCTTCAAACAGGTTCAGGTGTTCACATAAGACCAACAAAAAAACAATCAGGCGGTTTCCTTGGTACTTTACTTGCTAGTATTGGGATTCCAATGGTTTTGAAAGCTTTGACCGGAAGGGGTGCCCCAAAGATTGGACTTCCTCGCGTCCCTCGCTCCGCTCCCAGTAAGGGTGGTAAAGGAGCTCCGAGAATAGGTGCATATAGATCGCCACCGTTTTTTAGCAATTGGGGTGACAAACATGTTGGTATGGGAAAGAAAAGACAAACAAAAAAAAAGGAAAGGGTCTACTATTAGGACCAAACAGCCCGTTCAATCACATTCCACTTCTAGGAGCAATACTGTGAAACCTAAATTCCATAAAGACATCCCATTAAGCAATCATGATCTGCTAAAATGGTGTAGATATCTCAACATCCCAATCAATGATGTTTTATCAAGAGATGGTAATGTTCCACATAATCATAACCAAGCATTATTTATCTACAAGCATCATTTATCATATATGAGTGGAAGCCATTGGGTAGCTACTTATGTAAAAGATGGTGTGATAAGTTATTTTGATAGTTTCGGAATGCCTCCTTTTCAAGAAATGGTAAATCATGCGAAAAGAAAGAATTTGACTCTACTTCATCAAAATAATCAAATTCAAAATATAAATACAACCACATGTGGATACTTTTGTTTGTATTTTTTGAATGAAATGAATAAGGGGAAGTCGTATTATGATTTATTAAAAGTGTTCAATATACATGATACAATGGACAATGAGAGATTCATTGAATATTATATCAAAAATATATAATTTATATACATAAATGGTAAAATCATATTGCGTAAAACAGAAGAAACAAACTGAATGCGTTCCAGGGAGCGAACGATATGCTCAAGCTAAAAATGGGCGTATGATGTTGAAATGCACTTGTGCTGAATGCGGGATAACAAAGACTAAATTTGTCAAGAACAAGGGAAACTGATTGAGCCCTCACAAGATGGGGGCTTACTAGGAGAACAACTGCTTAAAAGTGGTGTTAAAGGTTTATTCAATCTCGGACGAGCTGGTGCTGTAAAGGCTGTTAAATCAGATATAGTCAAACAAAAAATAAAAGAGACGGCTAATCAGTATCTTGATCAAGCTTTGGACAGTTTCACATCAGACTTATCAAAAAAATTGGATCCAACACATAGTGGTAAAGGATTACCAATACCATTTCCATTTGTAGATTTGAAGAAAGCTTGGAATGTTGTCACTGCACCTGGATTGTTCAAAGGACCTCAAGTGAGTGCAAAAGAGGGTAGAGCTTTGGTTGCTGAATACAAGAGACAATACAAAGCTTACAAAGATGCTGGAGGTAGCAGATCATACAACTCATGGATTAAATGGAAAGGTTATGGTGGAGGGTTAGACATCCATAATGCTATTCTCAAGGTTGCACCTAAAAAGGGTTTTTTGATGCCTGGGCATAAATATACAGGCCCTGAAAACCCTCTTGAAGAGCAATTGAGGTATGATCCCAACACTGGTCAGATACTTGAGATATATCAACAGCCAACAGGTAGAACAGATGCAGTCAGTATGCAGCACGATGTTGACTATTCAGTTTGCGGTAATAAACCAAAAGGTGATCAAGTGAAGTGCAAAAATGAAGCCGATCGTAAGATGGTCAAAGCTCTTGATGTAATTCCTTGGAAAGATCGACAATGGGGTCATACTGTGACTAGGAACGCTATAGCAGCTAAGTCTAAATTAGGTATGGGTGAGAAGTCAAAAAACGGAAAAAGCCGTCGAGTGAAGAAAACTGGCAAGAAAAATTAGCAGATGAGTTACATACACCCATAAAACGCAACTTCACTCGGCGGCGTGTAATCACAAATCATATCGATGAAATATGGGCAAGTGATTTGGTTGAAATGCAGCAGTTTAGTAAATGGAACAAGGGTTACCGATATCTTCTAATGGTTATTGATGTATTCAGCAAATATGGTTGGATCGTTCCATTGAAGGAAAAGAAAGGTGAATCTGTAACTGAAGCATTCAAAACAGTATTCAAGGAAGGCAGAAAACCACAATATCTATGGGTTGACAAGGGAAAAGAGTTCTATAACAAACATGTGAAAGACCTATTAGAGAAAAATGGGATACAAATGTACTCAACTGAGAATGAAGAGAAGTCATCAGTAGTTGAAAGATGGAATAGGACAATTAAATCCAAAATGTGGAAACAATTCACAATTCAAGGTAACACAATGTATCTAGACATGTTACCTGAACTAGTAAATCAGTACAACAACACAAAACATTCAAGCATAAAAATGACACCGGTTGAGGCTTCAAAGAAAAAGAATGAGGGTATAGTTTACTTCAATTTATATGGTGACATGGAAACATCAAAACAGAAACCAAAATTTAAAATAGGTGATCAAGTCCGAATATCCAAGTATAAACGGAATGTGTTTGATAAGGGTTATACACCAAATTGGACAGAAGAAGTGTTCACAGTTGATAATATCCAATACACAAATCCAATAACTTATAAAGTAAGAGATCTCAGAAATGAAGATATTCAAGGGAGTTTCTATGAATCTGAATTATTGAAAGCCAAACAAGATGTATTCCGCATTGATAAAGTCATTCGCAGGGATTATAAGAAGAAACAAGCTTAAGTTAAATGGAAGGGATACAGTGATGATTTTAATAGCTGGATTCCAATGAAGGATTTAGGAAATATATGAAAATAATGTAATATTATATTGTAAGGATAATACAGTATGCTTGACATATTGTATTATGTAAACACAGTATACGCTGTTATTGCTATTAATGATAGCCAAAAATATCATTATTTTTAGCTATTTTTGCAATGTTTCTTATGAAGATATTTATAACTATTATTGTAAACTCGGTTGCAGTTAGGACATTGGTATTCCTTTTTCTGCCATTTTTTAAAAGCTTCTATCTGTTTTTTCTTTCTGTCTTCATCTGATAATCTTCGTGGTCTGATATTAGCCGATTTTTTGTAATCAGCTGGTAAGTCATCTTGTTTGATATATTCAAATGTATAAAAATGACCATCCTTCTTTGATTTACCTGATTTACAATTGTTGAGACCCTCACAAGCCATTTTGACTAAACCAGCGTTGATGCCCAAAGGTTGATTGACTGAATACAAGCTATTGAAGAATGAAACTTCATTTGTATTTTTGTTGGTAGCTTTTATACATTTTCTATTTTTACAATTATTTACAACAAATGAGTAATCCCGGTCCTTTGCTGATTTTTTATTATTTTCTTGTGGTGTCATAAGTTGGAGATTAGATAATCGATTGTCTTCCTTATTATTATTGATGTGATCGATCACTTTCCCATCTGGTATAATACCATTATAACATTCCCAGATGAATCGATGAACGTAATAAGTCTTGAACCCAGCTTGACTATGTTTTCTCACACGGTAATACATATAACCATTACACTGCTTGTTCCCTTTGTTGGGTGTTTGTTTGATGATATGTATGATGTTTCCATCTTCAGATCCAGCATATAAGTCATAAGTTGGATGAGTGGTATAAACGCAATCGTTAACTATAATTTTTGTCATAATATATTATATTACGCCAAACGTTTATATCACTAACATCAAAAAATTTATATTAAATCTTAAATATATAGAAATTTTTTTCATAAAAAATTTTTCAAAAGTGGCTTAAAGACTTGGCACTTTAATAAAATTGGTCAGAAAAAAATGACACGAAAAAAAATACAAACCAAAAATAATGAAGCATTTCGGTGCTCACCCGCCGCACTTCGGTGCTCCCTGCCTTCTGCACTTCGGTGCTCCCCCGCCGTCACAAAAATGTATAGAAAAATTATGCCATTAACATATAAGAAGATGGCACAATATAATTTTATGGAAAAAAAATTATCTCACATAATTATATGAACACACAAAATCTCTCAAAACTAACCAAATCTCAAATAATCAATTTATTATTGAAGCAGAATGAGAAAATAAAACAATTGTTTCAGCAAAATATGAAACAGCAGCCCAAAAAGAACAATATAATTCTTCCACCACCAGAGTTCAGGAATGATTACAAACCAACACCTTTACCAAGGAAGAATGTAAAACAGATGGTACAGGATTATGAAGACAACATAATTCAACCACCGTCAGAGTTTAGGGATAAACCAACACCTTTACCAAGGACTAAGAAACCAGTACCACTACCAAGGACTAAGAAACCAGTACCATTACCAAGGACTAAAATAGAAGAAACTGCTAGAGCTCTGAAGGGTTACACAAAGTCCTTCGAAATCAGCATCAGAAATAATAAAGATCTTCTTGATCAACTGCAAAACACAAGAAAAGCAGTTGAATTTCATATTGTTAAGATGCTTACATCTATGAAAGGTCTAAAATTTGTTGAAACGCTCAAAGTGACATTCAAAAAATCAACAAATGATAAAATAATATACAAAACCGCTTATTTCAATAGCAAACCTATTACCATCATTATTAACACAGAAAACCCTGAAGCATTACAATTATCAAAACAACAAATTCTAAATATGATAGCTCAATGGATTTCTGAAGGTTCTGGTTGGACCATTGAATCTGTTGACAATCATTATATCAATATCGTACAATATAAGCCAATGAAAGGCTCATCATATATTGAACTTCCCCCAGAACTTAGAAACAGTGCGAAGGGATTGATTAATATGAAAAATGAGGATAATGAATGTTTCCGATGGTGTCACATCAGATATTTAAATCCTCAAGATAGGAACCCACAGAGAATCAAAAAATCAGACAAAGAATATGTTAAAAATTTAGACTACTCTGGAATTGAATTCCCAGTAACAACAAAGCAGTATAATAAAATTGAAAAGCAAAATGAGATTAATGTTAATGTATTTGGATATGAAAACAAACAACCATATCCCATCTATGTGTCAAAAGAAATATATGACAGACATATGAATTTATTATTGATAACTGAAAATAAAAATAAACATTATGTTTTAATTGAAGACTTCAACAGGTTTATGTATAACCAAACAAAACACAAAGAAAGGAAGCACTTCTGCATGCATTGCCTTCAGTGTTTCAACTCTGAAATAGTCTTGAACAATCATAGAGACAATTGTATTCAAATTAATGGAGCACAAGCAGTAAAAATGCCTGATGCTGATAACAATATCCTAAAATACAACAATCATAATAGAGAACAGCCTGTGCCATTTGTAATCTATGCAGACTTTGAAGCGATCACTGAGAAGATATCTGGTTGCCAACCCAAATAATAATAAATCATTCACAGAGGTATACCAGAAGCACACAGACTGTGGCTACGGTTATAAGGTTGTCTGTTGTTATAATGATAAATATAGCAAGCCGGTTAAAATATACCGAGGTGAAAAAGCAGTTTTTAAATTTATGGAAGCCATGCTTGAAGAAGTTAAATATTGTAAGAAGATTATTAGAAGAGACTTCAAAAAATTGTTGGAAACAAATAATGGAGAAATTAAAATACCTGTTATATTCCATAATCTCCGTGGTTATGACAGCCATTTCATTATGCAAGAGATTGGAGCTATTGTTAAGAAATATGTTTATAAAAAGAAAGGTGAGGAGCAACAGATTACCATCAATGCTATACCAAATAATATGGAGAAGTATATGGCGTTCATGCTTGGTAATAATTTAGTTTTCCTTGATAGTTTCCAGTTCATGAGCTCCAGTCTAGAAAAACTAGTGAGTAATATGCCGAAAGAATCATTAAAATATACCTCTGAAGTATTTGAAGGTAAAAAATTAGATCTAATGACTAGAAAGGGAGTTTATCCTTATGACTATATGGATAGTTTTGACAAGTTCAGTGAAAAGCTACCATCAAAAGAAGAATTCTACAGTATTTTAAATAATGAACATATATCTGATGAAGATTACAAACATGCTCAAAATGTTTGGAATAAATTTAATTTGAAGAATATGGGTGAGTATCATGATTTATATTTGAAATCAGATATCCTATTATTAGCAGATGTATTTGAGAATTTCAGGAAAACATGTCTTGAATATTATAAGTTGGACCCATGCCATTATTTCACATCCCCTGGTTTATCATGGGATGCTATGTTGAAGATGACTAATATCAAATTAGAACTTATGACTGATATTGATATGTTTCAGTTTATTGAAAAAGGTTTACGAGGTGGTATCAGTTATATTGCTAATCGTTATGGTAAAGCAAACAATAAATATATGAAAGAATATAATAAGAAAGCACCCTCCAAGTATATTATGTATCTTGACGCAAATAATTTATACGGTTGGGCTATGAGTCAGTATCTCCCAACAGGTGGATTCAGATGGATGACACAAAAACAGATTGATGAATTAGATTTGGCTAAGTATAAAGAAGACAGTAAGAAAGGATTGATATTAGAAGTAGATCTCAAATATCCCAAAAAATTACACGATCTCCATAATGATTACCCGCTGGCAGAAGAAAAGGTGGAAGTAACAAATGATATGCTATCTGATTACTGCAAAAAAATATCTGAGAAATATAATATATCAACCGGTTTGGTTCACAAGCTTATACCAACCTTAGGGAAAAAAGAAAGGTACGTTTTACATTACAGGAACCTCCAATTATATATAGATCTTGGTTTGAAGGTTACCAAAGTGCATCGAGTACTTAAGTTCAATCAATCCCCTTGGTTAAAACAATATATCGATTTCAATACTGAGAAACGGAAAAATGCTAAGAATGCTTTTGAAAAGGATTTCTTCAAACTTATGAATAACAGCGTATTCGGAAAAACAATGGAGAATATTAGAAAGCGAGTAGATGTTAGATTGGTTACTGAAGAAAAGAAATTATTAAAATTAACTAGTAAGCCAACATATGTCAGTAGCAAGATCTTTAATGAGAATCTGGTGGCTGTACATAAAATAAAAGAAACCCTTACTCTAAACAGGCCGGCATATGTAGGGATGTGCATCTTAGATTTGAGTAAGACATTGATGTATGATTTCCATTACAATTATATTAAAGATAAATATGGAAGTAAAGCCAAGTTGCTATTTACAGATACAGATAGCTTAACATATGAGATTGAAGCTAAGGATGTGTATAGAGACTTCTGGAAGGATAAGCATAAGTTCGATAATAGTGATCACTCTGAGAGCTCACCATTTTATAATAAAGAAAATAAGAAAGTGATTGGTAAAATGAAAGATGAAGCAGCTGGAGTTCCAATCACTGAGTTTGTAGGTTTACGATCCAAAATGTATAGTTATATGAAAGATGATCAGAAAGGAGGAAAGACTGCTAAAGGTATTAAGAAAAATGTCATCAAGAAAAACATCACACATGAAAACTATATAGATACACTCTTAAATAATAAACAGATGTTTCACAAAATGAAAACAATTAGAAGTGAGAACCATAAGCTTGGTAGCTATATATGAAATAAACAAAGTATCACTCAGCTGTTTCGATGATAAAAGATATATACATGATGATGGAATAACAAGCTATGCATATGGTCATAAGAATATCAAACATTAATTTCCATTTTGAATTTTCATATACATTCCAATTAAGATTCCATTTTAAATTTTCATATATATTCCAATTAAGATTCCATTTTAAATTTTCATATACATTCCAATAATGATTCAAGGTTTTGGTTCCAGACTGATGTCCCGGGTTTTGGTCTGGCTCCACATTTGATTCCAATATTTATTTCTTTAGTTTTTATTATTTGGTTTAAACATTTAGTTTTTCCAGCAGTTGATTAATTGTTGGAAAAATAATATAGAAAAAAATATTGAAAACTGTGCTGGAGTTTATTATTTGAAAAAATATTGAAAATGTGCTCGGACCCCCAATTACTATACTACTGCAGACTGACTGGAACTGACCAGGGGCCCGTTTCTCGAAAGGCCCGGTAACTCAACGGGCCCGAAATCATGTTTTGAAATCAAAGTCTCGAGAAAAGTAGGGAGTGTTCTGACCTCTAATGAAGTCCATTTTGTTTCTTTAGCTGATAACTTTACTGCAACACTTTGAAAACTTTTGAACTCCCGTCCTTAATGGAAAACAAAACAGCTTAACGGGCCCGGTAATTACCGGGAGCTTCGAGAAACGGGGCCCAGGATCACTAGACTGTGAGTCTCATGAATGTTTCTGTCCGTTCTCTGGTCCGTTCTTAAAGTACATTGAGTGGTGTAACATTTTTATCGGTTTAGTTTTCTGACTGAAAATTTATCACAGTTCTGATCAGTCTG
>CM042751.1:31785187-31800187 GCA_022496165.2 Catalaphyllia jardinei
GGGACAATGCCCGGTCCAATACTTAGAGAATATTGGACCGGCAATAGAGCATTTTGATTGGTTGATTTTAGTTATTGGTCCTCTTAGTGCCTGAGTCGTGTAATAATATTGAGTTATAGATGTACTTGGGAGGCGACAGCCTCGTGCGACTCTTACACTTCTTTCGTGCTTAGCAACCTCCCGCGTGCAACCATATAACTCATTAGTAAATTCTCAGCTCCGTCACACGATATTATTTGGTAAACAAATAAGGGAAATGACTTCAATGGCTGGAAGCAACTTTCTGATATTCCCGGAATATTTGGTTCGGTACCCTTTGGACGATATGGGGGATGCCCGCTCATGCAATCATGCCACTGCATGTATTACCTATTCATGCTACAGATGACTTTGATATCTGAAATTTTCGCGCCATTTTCCGGGGTGAAAATCTTCTATTTTTCTTGAGAAGAAGACCTTTGCTCGTTCTTGTCGTATGCACCATGATCTACAGTGCCCGTTGCTACTTTCACCGCTAACCATGCTCATTGATATTTGTAATGATTGTATTTTTATATGTGCTTTGCGAAACGTGAATAGTATTTGTAGTTTTATGCGAAACATGATTAAGCCTTTGCAATTTTCACGTGAAACGTGATTGCTTACTTTTTTCTGTAAACGTGAAGCTGCTATTCAAATTTTTCGTGATGCGTGAAAAGGCCAATTACTTATGCGTGAAACTGTTTTCGGAAGAGGTATAAGGGACCCTCTTGACAGCGTGTCTATGTTCGCATTTTGAGTACGTAAATAAAAGTTCCCCATTTGTCTGTAAGAAAACTAGAAAAAATTAAAAAAAAGAACTTTAAAACTTCTGAGTTTTAAAGATTCTCCTCAAAGAAAAGGCGATTCTGAGAACGAAGGACGTCATCAGAGAAGCCATTTTCGAATCCATCCACACCAAAGGGAGGTCTCAATCCCAGGAACTCGCTTGTTCCTTTAAGATCGAGGGCACTGGAAACAGAATGTGGAGCTATTCATATCTTGAGTATGCGTGAATCACGTCCAATTTAAGCCTATTTCTTCGCAATCACCGGTGCATGGCTTCTAAAACATCAGTATTTTTTCTCGTGTTATGTGGAATTTTCATGCTGATTTTTTTAGTAGTTCTGTCCTTCTTGATTTATTTGTGTTCACGAAGAGCATGTATCGTAAAAGCCATTGAAATCGTTCACACAGAAGAAAGAGAAGGCAATAATCGACTTAATGATCACCTTGAAATGCTTGAGCAAGAAACAACTCTGTCATCACATGCGATACAGAACGACTGCTACACTCCCTCAAGCACGGTCTATTCAGCGACCGATGAAAGAAAAGTAGAGGAGACCATTCTTTAGGAAGAATACTTTAATCCAGTTACAATCTCCATCTCTCTGGAGAATGGCAAGACTGAAAGACAGGTCAGCTGTACAAACCGGTCATTACCGCCACTAATGTTTACAGTTTTTGGTCTTTTACGCAATCTACAAGGCTCTTTATGAACAGGAGAATGTAATTTTGGAGATAATCAGAGATGAAGTACATATATACGGCTGAAGGAAACATCTTTACCATCATAGTAAAGGTAAATAGACACGTCTACATAGGAGTGAGTCTTGACACACGCCGATACTTCAAACTAGTTTGACAGCGGCAGCTGTGATCCTTGATGGTTGAAAAAGTAAATTAACACTTTCTGTATAAAAATCAAATGAAAGGACCTCAAATTCTCCGATTCGAATTTTGTAGCTTTGTACAACCTGATCAAATAACGCAAAACTGTCACAAAACATGCAGCTGGTCGATTTTGGGCGAGCTCCGCCTAAGTACGCCAAGGACACATTTACTTTTTTAATTGTTCAACTTCCGCGGTGAGTTTATTTGTGGAAATCTCTCCTCTAAGGCTAACAAAGAAAAAAAATTCTATTTCCTGTTTCTACCAAAAACCTCTTTAAGAATGGTCAGAAATTTACTGCTTCGTGCACGAAAAAAACGCTAACTTTGTAGCCAATAAACTTGTTTGACATGTCTTCTTATCACTTTCGTGCATTTTTGTAATGTGCCATTTGGTTCTCTTAATAATTGTCTCAATTCTTGTATCTGTTTTCTTGACAGTGAATGAGCCGATATTTCATCGAGAAATTCAATGTTAATCACTCTATCGAGTAAAGTTTCAACCAGCATCCCGGTGAGGTTTTCTGAGAACTAGGCCGATAGATTTGAGAAACAACATAGTCAATCATTTTTCACTGAATTGGACCACTAATTTTGGTTTATAAAAACCTCGGTACTGTGTAATTGCTTTTAAAATGTTATTGGCAACAGCCAAAGCATCTTTCATTATTAGGACTTTAAGGTACTAAAACGAATATTAACATCGATGAATAAATTCGTCTTACCAGAAGTTCAGCCTGTTTTCTCTTTATCTTTCTCGGCTGGCTGTTTTGGTAAATAATTAAACCAAGCAAAACAAAAGCAAAGCGAAGCAAAGCAGAAACTGATCACGTCAATCACTCTATCAAGAACTAATTCAACATTTATATATTTCTAATTTCAACTGAAACCAGTTCAAACAGGCCGAATTTGAAATCGATGTTCTAAGAAGTCGACAGCTTATCATTTAACTATCTTCATAAAGTAAAACCAACAGATCTGAATGATAAAAGAAGCGATACTATTCTACTGGCGGGCAATCCGTGTATTTATCTAGCTAGTCCTATTTTATAATCCTTGTTGTCCGCTTAAACGAATTGTGCCGGAAAATCTGTCATTTCATCCTTGCCATCGTCGCAATGAAGAACCTCCATTTCAAATACTTCATCGTTGTGGTTTCTCCTTTGTCTAAGGCGGAGAGCCTCGTCGTTGTCAATATCCTTGGCAATAAATCCCGAATTAAGAAGCTCTTGTTGATCCTCATCTTTCCTGCGCAGCCATAGTAGACAAAAAGTACAGCCCACAATCACAGAGAAGATAACAACAAAAAATATGAAGATCCCAAGTAACACGGAGAGTGCTGCTGTTTCGGTTAATGTTGTCATTTTTCAATTATTTTGATAGTGGTCGCAGAAAAGACAGCAAAATTCGCCCGCGCCAAATGTCCTAGAAAAGCGAGCACAATATTCTGTTCCGCACTGCAGTTGACATATATCACTACTCAGGGCCGAGCTAGCGATACTCAGGGTTTGCTGAGAGACATTATTGCCAATTTTCAGTGAATTCGTTTCGGCTTCAGATGGCGTTTTAGCGCAGGCAGTATCTAGCTGCCAGTAAAGGCAACTAGATTTGCATCCCAATATATAAATATTTTACAATAACGGATCCTTCAAGGTCGGAAATAAATTTGGAACAATAGATTTTAGGTAAATTGAAAGGAAGCAGGGATACACCGAGGATCAAAAGTCCTTAGAACATTCACGCTTTCATACAGGAAATTGCTGATGCCGATATTGCAAAATATAATATATTGTCATTTCTGAATAGGCCAGCTTCTCATACTGTACTGAGAAAGCTGCTTCTATGACTCCTGATCACTTCAGTGAGTTTGAGCAAGTTAAAGTGAAATAAAACATGACATTAGTTATGGCCAATTTACGATTTTCTTTCACAGTTCTCATTTGAGAACTAGATTTATCAGAAATGACTGACAGTGACTGACAGTGTTTTACTGATTTTTAAACGCCTAGACGTTCGTCAACACACCCCTGTGAAGACGGACTCTTTCTTACTGTCGAAAAACAGGGTAAAGATCTGGCAGAGTTTTTTATTTGTAAAAAAAATCGTGCTCTTTTATAAATTTGCGCTTGCTTTTGTTTGTTCCCGGAATATTTCACTCTTGTCCCCAGGGCCGCTTGTTATCTGGTGGGACCTTGGGAGGATGGAAAGGCGGCTTAGGAAACGGTTTTCTTTCAGTCTAGGTTTTCGCTAATTCAACGCCGATCTCCTTTCCGATATCTTATTAAAACCGTTCGATTGCAGGACCTACAAACTTTAACATTATTTAATAAGAGCAATTTAAAACAGGAGCAAAAATTCTGACAGGAGATAGAAGTTACTCATGCAGGATTCTACGGAAAATTATTCCCGTAACTGAGTCAGTTTTAAATTAAAGAGCGTCTGTGGGTGATTTGATTGAATGGGTTTTGTTAGTTAGGGTTTAATCATCCGAGTTCTCATATTATTGAAAGGCGAAGTAAAACCTCCCTCCAAAAAAAGACAACTCAAAGAAAGACACTTGATTATCAGTTCCTGTTCTCTGCTGATTTGAAGCCGATATCTTACCTTACTATACATCATAAAAAATACCATAAGTTATCACTTTCCACCAGACCCAAACTATGCTTAAAGAACATTTCGTTGATTGTCCAATAAAAGCCTCTTTATTGAAATATATGAGTTTAAAAATATTAGAAAACCCTAGCACTCCCAAAAGTATTTAGCCATTCTACAAAGGGCATGTACAACATAGAAAAACCGCACTTATCAACATTATATTAAAATGCTTACACGAAGAAAGCTGGGTATTACATACGGATTGGAATGCATTTAAAGCTGATATAATTTGATCAAGCTATGCTGATCAAGTACTTACATCAAAACGTTTACGCCGCACATGTCAATATTTCTTTCAGTTTGTAACACAAGTTTTCTCTTGCTGTACGGAGACGATGTCACCCGTGTTACCACTCAGGCCACATTATCCATTGCTCTACTTTAACGACAGATTGAAATATAAAATACCACTTTGTGTTTTCTTAGTTTCGGTTGACATTAATGGATATGTTCTCTTCTTGTTACATGTTACAAACTAGCTGGATAATTTGGTGTTAATGTATTACCCTCTGTAAATAAAGTTGGTACTTATATTACACTACAAATGATAATAATTTGTCCTTACTCGTTCCCACTCCCTGACCGCTTTAGCAGTGGAAATGGACAGAGGGGCTCAAGATGTCAAAACTTTAGCCAACTCTGTGAATTCTTTAAAGTTTTGCATAACATAAACTCTAGTTTCCCAGAGCATTTTCACAAGAATGCGATCGTCAGTCTCATCCAGCCCCACATCTGATGACATCGGCGAGCTAAAGCGATAGTAAGGTACATTCAGCATCTGGCACCAAGCTCTTGCACGTTCAACCACCGGACCGTGTGTGGCGGTAGCCTGGAAACAGATTAATTGAAATTTAAAAGCAATAGGTCTTTCTCCTGTGTTACCATAGTTTATCTACACACGAGGAGGGTTGGGAGAATTCGGGAAAGTTATGTAAACTTGAGACGAGTACTGGAGTAAGTCATGGGTTTGCAAAACTTGAGAGAATTCTCCCAATTCCCTAAGTGTTTGGATGCGGCCATTTTAACACTGAAAAAGTTCTCTATTGATTTTATAAATAGCCGTACGGGCCGGGGAGCGGGGGAAGGGGGGCTGGAGCCCCCCACGCTAGTTACAGGAATTTATAAACGTTTTCGGGCGAAATGCTGATGATTCCGGAAAAAGTACTCGGGAGAAAATATTATAAAAGGTAGTGAAAGCTTGGCTTGCAGGCTACTTTCTCTGACGTTTGTCTTGTCAAGAAGCAGTTAAGGTAAAATGATCTAAGGATCCAGGAAATCTGTTTGGAAAAAGCCATAATCAAAGTTTCAGAAATACGAAGCCATATATCGTTTGAATGTGTATCGTGAAGATCCACGAGCTGGATGTTACTTCCATCAACAAAACAATGACAGAATCAAAACAAACGAAGACCAAGGCTTTTTTTTGTGGTGGTTCTGAAAAGAGCCGTTTTGAATGGCTCCACAAAGAGCCGTTTTAATGATTTTCTTGAACTTCTCGTAGGAGGAAGAATTAACTGTTTCTTTTACAAGTTTCTGATATTACTAGGCTGTCAATCGACGTCATAGAGTACAATGGGAGGTTTCAAAATAACTACAGTGGAATCCCGTTTTCTCGAGCCTCTCAATAACTAGAACCAGAAGTCGTTTCCCCTCCTCAGTCGAACACTGTAATTTTACCTTTGTTTGCTCGAACGTTCGGATTTTTCGAACCACTTTTCGTTTCCGTTGGAGGTTCGTACAATTGGGGTTTGCACTGTAATTTTAGAATGATATTTTATAGTTTCATCAGACGTGAGAATTGTGAACGTTTTGTATTTACTGCGATTTAAGTGTGTTTGTACCACAGGCATTGTGTAATTTTTCTCGGGCAATAAGGTCACCATCCCCCCAAGTTCGAAGATGCCCGTACGCCTATATAAAATGCTTTATCAAAAGCTGTGCTTACGCAATCTCATCTAAACACACCTATCGACCAATGAGAGCGCGCATACTATAATAAATGCAGATATAGATAACTTCCAGTATGGTCAGGAGCCCAGATACTGTTTACTACAAAGAATTGATCATACGAAGTCAGAACTAGAGACGATGAGTGTACTGTCCACTCCCGCCAGGGTTTCAGCTTCTAACTTCTCAAATACATTAAAAATTCACCAAGTTAAAACAAAGAAAATCACAACCGTGAAAGAGGTTTGGGTACCTGGTCTTATTTAGCATAGATTTTGACAATTTTCCTTCTCCGTTTACTCCTTTGTTTTAATTGTTTCGATTGAGAAGATATATCAAACACTCGAGACAGTGTTTCATCAGCTATCCAAACACCTCGAATTTTGTCAAAAATACTCCGCTGCGCGTCGTATTGTCAACTCTCAACTCGGTGTTTGGATATCCTGATGAAGCACTGTCTCTCGCGCTTGATATATTACAGGAATAGTTTTTAGTTCTCCATAATTGCCATAAGTTTCTTCTGATGACATCAAGTCAACAGTCCTTTATTTTATTTTAATCACATACGGGGCAAAAACTTTCTTTGTACAGAGTTTTGCCCTCTATGTGATAAACAAGTAATCGCAAGTGCCCTCAAGCAATTAAAGACTAATTCCCTTGTATTTTCAAAGTTCTCCTAATTTTATGAAAACTTTCAAAGCATGCGTGAAAACGTAGAGTAATGTGCATTATATAATGTTAGAAAAAATTTTTTGCACGTTTTTGTCTGCAGTGGTTGCAAGAGAAATGAGAAAAATTTCAAGCGAATACACTTTGATAATAATTTGATTTATTGCGAGTTCAATGTTAAGAAATTAGCATTTTTGTTTTCCGGTTTGGGCTGTAGACTGTTAGTACAGTTGCCATGATTACCTGATCAACTAGGAGTTCTCCTAAAGCACGAGCTCCCATTAACACATTGGTTGCCTCCCAAATGGACTCTGGCTTGAACACATCAAATGAGGGGACATGGACTGGGGGAGGGACACCCGTCCCTAGGGATACAACCAGGCCGAATGAGTTGACTTGGAGGCCCCGAACAGAGCGGTTGTATTTATGAATGTCTGTCAGCACATCCAGGGTTGGATTGTTGGCAATTAATCCACCATCTAAGAACGGGCCCATGGCACGGAAAAACGACGGAGCGGCCCCAGTGCCCCTGGCTGCACGCCATACCAGCTGGTCTGGGGTATAATAAAAGACAAAGCAAATCAAAAGATCCAAAGGACGCGGAGAATTTATCAACTTACTGTTGGTCTGTCAATCGGCAATGCCATTTTTTGCATGTCGTTCGGTGAACATGATGGAAAAGTAGGTAGTCAAAGTGGAAAGATCGATGGAATTGGATGAAACAAAATATCCGTTTTCCTTTACATAATTAGCTTTCTTCTCTGTCTTTCTAGTGTTTCCTTAAAACAAGTGGGCGATTTTCGTTTTAACGATCTGAAAATTTCCTAAATGGCCTACAGAAGCATTTGAAAGACAGAAACAGCGAAGGAAAAATATTCGATTTTAACTTCTACGCAAACGACCTATTGAAGAAATGTCGAACTGAGCGGTTTTATGACGTTCACGGCTAGAATATGTTAGGTGAAATACCTGAAGATTTTGGAGGCGCAGAAAACGGTGATTTTGATTGAGCAGCGTCGTCATGTTCATCAGGGACATCAAAGTTGCGGAAAAAGTGTAAACACGCGGGGCGTCGATCAGCTAGCACACCTGTAACAAGAACTCTGAAATAAAGAAAAAAAAAGCACACCTTAAAGTTTTATTAACCAAGTCTTCACTGATGTAACGTTGTGTTTTGTCGTACCGTGGGTGAAGAACAGAGGTCATCTTGACATTATCTCCAAATTCTTGTCTAAGGAATTTCTCCAGTGGTTCGGAGTCATACGGCCGTGGACCCTTGAAAACCAAGTCTTTCATTCTGAAGTAAAGACCCTGACAATACCGCGCGGATTTACCTTATGAAGGAAGAATTAAAAAGCAAACATAAACTGTAGTATGACAAAACGCCAATCATAGTTATTGCGGAATGGACTACCTTGAAAGCAAGTCGGCGTGCTTTAACAATCCCGACTAATGTGAAACTCGCCAGGCTATTATCGTAGGCGTACGAGCTAGGGGGGGGGGGGGGGGAAAGCCCCCAACTACGGAAATAATGTGATTTTTCAGGAAAAATGGTAATGATCCTGGCAACGACACTTGGAAGAAATCGTCCAAAACGATGCTGCTACGCGATTTCCAAACTCGCAAATAAAGTTTTTAGTTAGTTACTTATTTTAGACCTTTCTATTTTAATAATTTTTAGATTTCACTCGGATTGAAACTGCCGTGATGATAGAGAATGATTGATTGATTATTTAGATAAATAATTTTCATCAAAATGGGATCCCTTCCCACTTACTACTGTTGACGTACTTTTGTACAAACCTACCATGTGTTATAGCCAACGCCAAAATTCCCCCAGTGCTAGTCCCAGCAATCCAGTCAAACAGTCGAGCAACAGGCTGCTTGGTAAACTCTTCTAAGGCCAGGAGAAGCTGAATGAGTATTAAACCTCTGATGCCACCACCATCCATCGTCAGGATTGCTTCCTTTTTGTGCCTTGATTTGAAGATCGACTCTGTGTATGACCTCTCTCTCCCAGCATCGACTGAGTCTTGACCAGCCTGTGATTGCAACAGCCCAGAGGACACCAAGGCAGCAGTAATCTTGACGATGTCAAGGTAGCCAGGCAAACCAGGAGCCGCTTTCACAAAGGTACCACCTTTGCATGAAAAGAACAGTTCTAAGCTACCATAAATTTATTATCTAAACCTCCAATAAAAGTCAATTTTATGTGACAAATGAACACTGGACACCTCTTTAAAACAGCCACGTAATTCTCTCCCCTACCCCTGGTGACCACCGCAGCGACATTCCTGAACTGCAAGTGAAACTTCCTGTGTTTGGATTTTTGAATGATGATGTTTAAATGGATTTAGCGATGTTTGAAAGCGTGCATACATGGCTACTACAGAACTAAGTTAGATTATATTTACAAGCTTCTTCCCAGTCCGTTGTCGAAGGTTAGAGGATTAACTGTTCTATATATTAGGGGTGAAGGAGGGTTGTACACAAAAAGAAATATGCCCAAGATAAAAAGGCAATCAATCAATATAACGCTATTCTAGCACTGAAGACTTCTGACTGTACTTACCGATTGTCATTTCTTCCTGGAAAGGTTTGCTACACTCCAGCGTACATCCATTCTTGCTCTTGTCACAAGCTGCTGCACCCACAAATCCAAGAGCACGCACAACATCACGCCAGCAGTGTTGACGAACAAAAGTAGCTACGTGACGTGGTGTTTCATGTCTCTTATTTGTAATATTGACATCAGCACCAAACACAATAAGGGCTCGCACTATATCCGGATCATCGACCTTTAAAGTGTCAAGAGAAAAACTAAGACCTTGAAGGTTGGCAATGGCACGTCACCTTCACAGACAATGAAAAAAATTGCCCTTCTGATCATGAAATGGCGTCAATTTGATACAAGAATGTGGATGAAAATCATGATAACAAGGGCATAAACACAGAGCACACTGGCTTAGAAAGGCCCTTTGTAAACCATTGAGAAAGATAACAAGGTCAATATTACTTTATTTTATCAACAGATGTTGACCATCTTCAGCACCAGTAATGTTGATATCTAAGAAACACTGTTTATTAACAAACTGATAATCAGTTGAATAACTAGAGTCCCTGATACATGTACCCTCATCAAAGGGTAGATCCAGGGGAGGGTTTGAGGGAGTTCAAAGCCCCCTCCCTGAGAGTAGCAAATTATTTCTTTGTTATTTCTTTCACTCTCCATAAAACTAATGGAATATTGTTTTATACATAATTATTTCCCTTCCACCAACTGACTGATGGTTAAGTTAGGAAAAGATAATGTATATTTCACAACTGCATTTATTTTTGAGAAGAAAGATAAACTCCAGATTACATATCATGCCTTCATAAATGCTGACAATAATGGTGTTTTAGGGGCTAAAATTGCAAAAACATTCCCAAGTTACCCTGATGGCTTGAACAACTCCCTCTTTCAGAAATTTCTGGATACCCCTGTTCACAAATGAACAGTGATATGATTATGAACTTGAAAAATGCAAAGTACATAAGGCTTGAACTCTGCTACTACTAATTAGTAGAACACTTACAAGGGCAGCTTGGTGTAATGGAGTGGAACCATCTTTACTCTGAGCACTAACTCGAGCTCCACGACTCAACAGCACTATCGCACAGTCAAGCCTCCTGCGGCGAGCCATAATATGTAGCGGGGTCTCACCATCATGATTATGTGCATCTATTTCTGCTCCACAGTTGACAAGCAGTTCAACTGCCTTTATTGAAAAATAATGATATAAATAGTGTCATGTAAATAACATAGTATCATTCCATAAGCATTGTAAGTTGTGTAAGCCCTGTAAACTGTGGCAGAAGTGTTGTAAATTACTATGTAATAAGTGTTAGCAATTAATTGTAATTAGGGTAGTGTAAGCATTAGAGTATTTAATTTAAGAAATAGAAAACATGTACCGTGTTTGTATCGAGTTATACAGACACGAGTGGAAGTTTGGGAGAACGAGAAATGCTGTGGGAACACGAGCCGCAGGCGAGTGTTTCCATAGCTTTTTCGAGTTCTCCCAAACTTTCACGAGTGTTGGTATAACTCGATACAAACACGGAGTACATGTTTTCTATTTCTTTTAGGAAACACCACGACGAGAAAAAGGAAAACAACTTGTTAACTTTGATTATCAAAATGTAAATTCTCTTTGCTCGCGCCATCACTACGTCAACAGCGCGCACTTAGTTCTGTGTCTCCATCGAGTTATACAAACAGGCTTTTTAACCAATCAGCGCGCGTGCTTCCTTAGGACTGTTTTCTAATATGTAATATTGTTTGTATTGCTCTTGTAATTATGCTTTAAATAAAGAAATAAAACAAAAGGAAAAATAATGATGCAACTGCAATGAGTGCATCCTTACCAATTGTTTTAAAATATCAATTAAATGTCATGTATATTACTAAACAAGACTGATATCACAAATGGAAGGGGCTCGAGTACCAATTGTTTTAAAATATCAATTAAACATGTAAATACACATACATACATATAAATTTTCGCATTTTGTAATTTTTAAAGTAATTCTAGCTTAGGTAGTTAGGTGTCCCCAATTAGCGCACATATGTTGCACGCTAGAGATTTTGACACAGTAATAAAGTTCTTATCTTATCTTTATCTTAAATTATATTTGTCAATATATTTTTCTTACCTCCAATATGCATATTATCTTCATTTCCTTACATCCCTTCCATTTGTGATATCAGTCTTGTTTAGTAATATACATGACATGCTACACAACAGTAAAATATGTTATATATGACTGTATACCTCCTTTGTCTTTGCCCAGTGTAAGGGTGTACCACCATATTTACTATCACGGACAAGGACCTGCTCAGGATGAAACTCCAACAGTGTAGCGGCACAGGCATCACTTTTGACATTGAGTGCAGTGTGGATGGGGTGACATCCATCATGTTCCTTGTTAGGATCCGCTCCTGCTGCAAGCAACACTTGAACACTGTCATCCTGAGAGTAGCGGCAAGCTACATCCAAAGCTGATTGGTTACTAGAGTTTGTTGCATTAACCACATCTGCTACCTGGTTCCCTAAACAGGTGAAAAGTTGCAATAGCTTTCCTGTTATGAACTTATGTTGTCAGGAAAATCTTGTTACTAATTCTACTGAATACACTACTTAATCCCAAATGAAACTTATACTGGTCAACTGCTGATGTTGCTTATAGCAAAAATAGGAAGATGTTACGCAGGAAGATCACTGTTTGTTTTATAGTATTTTCATAATATTACTACTGTTCTCATATTAGACCCCCATTAGCATTCACTTACATATTTACTAGCTGCAATTTTATAACAATGACCTTTATTCAACTATAATTCAAACACCTCTGTGAAATTAAAATGCCAAGAAGTCATACACTAAACTAGTTCTTATATTACTTATGAAATTCACTATTCAGTATGAACTATACTTTCAAACCTATTTTCTAATGTCTTCCTGCATCACTGCAGAGCACTGCTCTGTATTTGATAAAAACTGTTGTCTTAAGAGGCTAATGTACAAGCTCTGACTACAGTGTTACTGATTTATTATGGCTTGTACCTAACTCCTGGGCCTTTTTTAACATGGAGTCAAGTATCTCAGGGTACCGTTCAGCAGCATAATGAAGTGGAGTGTTACCCAACTTGTCCTTAACCAAGATCCTAGGATCAAAATCCATCAGGCTCTGAACAAAATCCAGCTTACCACTCTGTAACAAATATAGCAGCTTGTTTAGAACATCAACGTGCAATTGAGGGGCAAATTTACGGCAGAAGTGGATTGAGTGTCTGTGGCTACAAACTCCTTTTGGAAGGAGCACACAAAATAAAAACAACATAGATTGCGGCAGAAACAAAGGCAAAATTAACACTCTAAACAGGTGCTTAAATTGTAACTTCTACTTTGTGGCATTCAGCATTAGTACTGGTATTCCTGGTGTAACAGTTTTCAGTTAGGTGCTGAATTTTCAAACTGAAACATTTGGGGGCAATTTCTCCATTGATCCTGTAATTCCAAGGTTGAAGACACCACCTCAAAAATCTTGGATCTGCCCCTGTCCAGTACTATAGCTTTTAACACAGAGGTTAATTACTAACGGTGCATGGGGTCAGCGTTAAATATTTGTGGCAAGTCATATACATCTCAGTTTTCATTTTAGGTGATATACATTACAGATAATGCGTGTACAAGCACTGATCCTTTCACAAAGCTTGCAGTCAGATTTCTCTAGCAAGTAATGACTTGCGTGAAAAAGTCTTGGGATCAAACTATACTATATTTAACCTGCCTGTAACTGACCACTAGCAAGTCATTTTATAATAAGGTCAGTAGTTCTATGTAATTCTTTACTTATTTCTACCATACCCTAGATGCCATATGCAAAGGGGTCCTTTGTTTATCCTTGCAAGCACTGTCCACTGTTTCTGCGATCTTTTTGTGCTTAAGGCACTCGGATAGACCCAGATGCGTAGCAACATGAGCTAATGACCAATCAAGATGCTGCTCTAAACACAGAATAAGCTCTTGGAGAACTGCAGAATCATAGCATTTGGCAGAACTTTGGAAGAATGGTGACAGACGTTCACAAAAATCTCTAAAAGGCAAAAATTTATCATCATTGTGCTTCCTGTGATCAATGGCCCCTTGATCAGAAAGGCAGTAAAGACTTTCAGTCATAGAAAATTGGAATAATTTAGCAGGTTATTTAATTAATTTGATTAATTTAAATTTATGGTTGCTTTAAAATACAAGGTTTGTAAAATCTTAAGGCAAGGCTTATCCAAAGCACCGTTCCTTTATTTACTTCACAACCTACCTTGCTGTGAATTAATGCAGAAATATGCTAATCCATTTTAACTTAGCGTTTAAAGTCCGCTCTACAATTAACAAGTCGCTTCATATATAATTAACCCATGATCAGGTGTTTTTAACCAATATTATTGTATCTTAGCAAATATATTTAGGCCACACAGGAGAGGCAAAACTAAAACAGCTACTGCACTTACTTGAATTTTATTCTCGCCTCTGCTTCTTCCGGTATTCGATAAAGACTAAAACAGTTTGGTGAGTGTTGAGGATTATAAAGGATTGCCTCGTAACGATATGATGTGATTCTATACAACCGAAATGACTCCGACCCATTTACTTGCTCTTCCAAAACGGTAGCATGGTCGTAATGTGTAGAAATCGTTTCTTCTACACGGCAACTTGATGTCGTGGTCCCCATTCCAGAACGTATGATCTCTCAGAAGTGTTTCAAACTGATTGTCCGTGTGTTTACGGAACCTGCTTCCATAACCGTTACGTCATCACCCGACCCAGGACCCATGAAAATTGTAACGAAAAGAAGGTCACGGCAGTCGCGCACAGCATTTTAGTATTGTTAACTGCAACTTCGGGGAAATGGGAGATGGCCCCTTAACAGGGGTTGGTCGCTTCATAGGGGTTGAAGAACTTTTTTTACCATCGAGTTAATTGCTTAGTGTCAATATCCGGAACTTACAAAAGTAATTGAAAGGCTGACCGGAGGGCTAAAAAAGATAAATTTTATGCCCAATATTTCGGTTAGACAGAACTAGCCTTCTTCAGGGGTTACACTGAAGCTAAGTAAATATGGATAAAACCGTTAGAAAATTTTAAATGGTACAAAGGAAATGTCTGTGACATGATTGGTTGACAAAAATTGAGAAAAATTGAAACGTGTACTTTGGTTGTCTAGGACATTAAATATGAAGATATTGAAACTCGAAGCTTGAATTTTAGTAGCCCTCACTAGCAGTTCAATTTTTTAGGAGCCCCCCCACCTGCTGTTCGGAGCCCCCCTCATTTTTTCAGAGGCCCCCTTTCAGGTGTCTAAACATTTTGAGAGCCCCCCCCCCTCAATATCTTTATCCCCCGCCCCTGTCATATTAAATGAACTTTCCATTATAAGTTTCTAAAGAAACTGTAGGCTCGATTTCCACGGCTCTCTCGTGTCGTCTGCGTCCTTCCC
>CM042751.1:31811749-31814249 GCA_022496165.2 Catalaphyllia jardinei
ATGTTCGGCTGTGTGTGGACCCCAAACCATTAAACCAAGCCCTCAAACGCAATCATTACCCTCTGCCGATAATTGAGGATGTCCTTCCTGAGCTCTCAAATGCAAGATGCCTTACTGTTTTGGAGGCCAAAAATGGGTTTTGGCATGTATCCTTGGACGAGGAAAGTAGCTACACAACAACTACATGTGGCACTCCATGGGGAAGATAGAGATGGCTCCCAATGCCATTCGGAATCTCACCGGCCCCTGAAGAATTCTAGCGAGGGCTAAATGATGCAAGGCGATCCCTGATGACATCCTTGTATTTGGATGTGGAGCTAACGATGATGAAGCAGTAAAAGACCATGATGAAAACCTCGTTGCTCTCCTCCAATGCTGCCAAGAAAATGGTGTGAAGCTAAACAAGGGGAAACTGCAGCTCAGGCTTAAGGAATTCGCATATATGGGCCACATACTCTTGGCAGATGGGTTACAACCTGACCCTGAAAAAGTCAAGGCAATCAGAGAGATGCCAGCACCGACTGACAAACAAGAGCATCCAATGTCTCTTAGGGATGCTAACTACCTCCAGAGGTTTGCCCCAAGACTTTCAGCGATCACGAGTCCCCTACACAAGCTGACCAAAAATGACAACAAGTTCCAGTGGGATGAGCAGGTTCATGGTGCAGCCCTAGAAGAAACGAAGATCTTTTCTACATCTCCAGTCTATGACCCAAGTGCCACACCTACACCACAGTGTGATGCCTCCATGCATGGCCTAGGAGCATGTCTAATGCAAGATGGACATCCAGTCGCATATGCATTTAGGTTCCCTGACTCCCACACAGTATGCGCAAATTGAAGAGTTACTGGCCATAATATTCGGAATGGAGAAGTTTGAAACCTGCCTGTATGGAAGGAAAGTGCTGGTCAAATCTGATCACAAGCCTTTGGAAGCAATCTTCAAGAAAAGCCTCCTAAATGCACCCAATGAATGCTACAACGAATGCTACAACAAATGCTCCTTAGACCCCAATGCTACAAGTCTCTTACAAAAAGGGAACCTCCCTTCTTATGGCTGATCCCCTGAGGATCAGGAGGATATCATGACAGTCTCAGAAACATGGTCTCCAACAGAGATAGAAGCAGAGCAAGTAAACATCCTACATTATCTTCCGGTGAAAGATGAAACTCTTTGCCAAATCCAAAACCTTACTCAAGAAGATGCTATCCTCAAGACCCTCGCTTGCACATCATCAAACAAGGCTGGCCAGAAAGTAAGCTCCATCTCCCACTGGAAGTTCAAGATTACTTTCCATTCAAAGAAGAACTTAAACTTCAAAATGGAGTTATTTTCAAAGGAGACCACGCTGTCTTACCGTTTTAAATGAGGGAACCTCCCTCCAACTGAGATACCTCCAACAGAGATAGAAGCAGAGCAAGTAAACATGCTACAGTATCTTCCGGTGAAAGATGAAACTCTTTGCCAAATCCAAAACCTTACTCAAGAAGATGCTATCCTCAAGACACTCGCTTGCACATCATCAAACAAGGCTGGCCAGAAAGTAAGCTCCATCTCCCACTGGAAGTTCAAGATTACTTTCCATTCAGAGAAGAACTTACACTTCAAAATGGAGTTATTTTCAAAGGAGACTGTGCTGTCTTACTGTTTTAAATGAGAGCTGTGCTCTAAAGAAAGCTACACTCCAGTCATCCGGGAGTACAAGCATGCCAGAGACGAGCAGGGAAGTGTTCTACTGCCCTGGTATGTACAAAGTGATTGAAGAATATGTCTCCAAGTGCCAAGTGTGCAGTACATACCACTAAGGGCAGCAGAGGAAGCCCATAATCTCACACCCAGTACCATCAAGACCGTGGCAGGTACTTGCTGTTGATCTCTTTGAGCTCCAGGGCCAGGACTACCTTGTTACCACTGACTATTACTCAAATTTCTTTGAAGTAGACAAGCTTGTTAGTAAGACATCTAAAGACGTAATTGAAAAGCCCAAGCCTCATATGGTAAGACATGGAATTCTGGACAAGATAGTAAGCGACAATGGCCCCCAGTTCAGGTCACAGGAATTTAAGAAGTTCAAAGATTTGTATGATATTGATCATGTCACAAGCTCTCCCACCTACCAGCAGTCAAATGGCAAGGCAGAAAACATGGTAAAGACTGCCCAGGGAATCATGCTCAAATCCTCAGAGGCTGGCAGTGATCCCTACTTGGGATTCCTTGACTTTCGCAACACCCCTACAGGAGGGCTCAGAATGTCTCCAGCTCAGTGCCTCTTTGGCCGATGTACCAAACCCCTCCTGCCTACCTCTGGGAGACTACTAACACAACCCAAATTTGACACCTCTTCTCAGCTTCTTCATGCCCAGAAGAACAAACAAGCCTGCTATTACAACAATGGCACTAAAGAACTCTGGCCACTTGGACCAGGGAGCACTGTTTGAATCTATCCACCCACCCAAGTATAGTCACAATGGACCCAAGCAGCGGTTGACAAACAAGTTG
>CM042751.1:31819249-31830339 GCA_022496165.2 Catalaphyllia jardinei
TTCTCACCACCATGTAATATTTTTTTTATAATCAGGAGGGATTGACTGTTTAATTTAACATTTGTTTTTTTTGCTCCTTATCACATCGGATCTTTCTCCCAGGTGTGGTCTTTAGAGAGCGGTGATTGTCAGTTGACACTTCCTGGTGATCACTCGTCTGGTGTATCAAGTGTTACTTTCAATGACCAGTGGGTTATTAGTGGTGACAACTCAGGTGAAATCAAGGTAAATTGTACATTAACATATTGCTTAATAGGTAGCCACTAGGTTTGGGCTACAAATTTCACTGAGTTGAATTCTTAAATAGGCCATATTAGTTTGGTGCTTTCAAGAAAGTGCAACACCCAACCTGTCTGGTAACCTGATGTGGCAAACTATTAAAAAATATAACAGAGTAGAAACAGATTGACAGATTGACTAACCCCAACCCTGTGTAGTTTCTGCAATCTTGGTGTCTGTCTATGATCTGGTTTTGTCAATTTGGCTACTGAATAATTGGGAATTACTGGTAAAATTAATAAGTTTGTTTTGTGGTATTGGAACATTTTTGTTTTCCATGTAGATTTGGCAAGACAGTTTTCTTGCAAATAATTCAGAATTAAAACACTTTTTGTTTTCTTCTTTATCAAGTCCTGTGTAATTAGCTAACCTTGGTTGTGATTCAAGGTGATAATGCAAACCTCAGTGCTGTTAATTGTCACTTCATGCTTAGCCTCACTCAATTTATAATAATTTTTATTTTTTTAAAACTGTTGCAATGTTTTTGTTCCCAATTTTCTGCAGGTGTGGGATTTTGCTGTAAATAGTCTGTCAGTATTACAGAGTCTAGACTTACCATCAGGAATGGATCATTAATGCAGATTTTGATGTGACACAGAATTGTCAATAAAGACAGGGATACATAGTTGTATTTATTCTATTTGGTCTCTTTCACACTCTACATGTAGGTACTTTATAATTGTAGATTAAAATTATTAACATATTTGCATTTTTTTAAAATTGCTTTTAGGCAAAAAAAGATCTTGTTGATAGCATAGAATTCCAGATTTTTAGCAAAACAAATGTATAATAATTATCATGCACACTTTATTATCTAGGGTTATGGTGTTTTTTGTTAATCTTGTTAAATGTTTGTTTTCTTCCTTTCCACTCATCTATTGGGAAAGCATTAATTTATCATCAGAAAAGGGTATTGAACCACAGGTGACATGTTCTGCAGAGGTGAATAGGTGGAATTACACCTTTCTATACACAAATTTGAGATTAAGGGTACTGCTCAATTTTGAATTCTTTTTGTTGCAACCAGTAATGATATTTACTCCTAGGGCTATTTCCTTATGTACTGTTTTTACATTTAATTATTAGTTTATTAACCTTGTTTATGTCTCTAACATCTGATACATTGTGTTTTCTCCTAAAAACAATAACAAACAAACAATACCAAACAAACGGTTAATTAGGAAAACAATAGCTGTTTATGTGTGTTATATTTTTTACATTTCTTTGCCATTCTCTGCAAAATAAGAATGTGAAATGACTAAGTTCTGTGTAGTCTGAGTTAAACAAATGATGATGGCTATTTTTTGGTGTTTCCATTTGGAATTGAACATTGTCATTGCATATCTAGCTTGAGCATTTTTTGAACCACTGGTGTTGCAAATGTTGATGGTAAAGTATATATTCATTTTTTTCTGGGCATGGTTCTCGGCATCGCCATCATTGTTGCATAAGCTTCCTATTTTGTTGTGACAACGTATTGTGTAACTGTTGCTATCAGGATGTAGCACTGGCAGATCTAGAGGAATTCAAATGTGGGGAGAAAGGGAAGACCACTAACCTTTGACTTGCTTAGTTTGCTAAAAGATGAGATGGATGTTTGTATTCAAATATCTAAAATCTAAAACATGGAAATGTGTCCCTGTGTACCAATCCCATTTCTCATTTACTTATCCTGCTTTGAAAATCCAGGAAGAGTCCTAGGCATACCTTACTCTGCAACACTTTGCATTTTAGTGGCATTATGCATTACACTACAATTGAAGACATTTGTTACTTACCATCGTCCTCAAGTGATGTGGGGCACAACATCAGTCTTAATATCTCTTATATTGTAATTTGTGTTTATCATTGTAGGAAGGGTAAGTGGATAGAATTACTAGATGAAAATAGAGACTTCTTCTAAAATCCACACATTTTATTCACGACAGATGTAGTATTCACACAATCAAATATACTCTATGTATCTTTTAACTTTACAAAGCAGGTTTATGTCAACTTGACAGCTGTATTTTTGAGACCATCAACATTCTTTAAGAGAAAAGATTGCTTAATAAAATATGTGTCTGTAAAGCATAATATTATCCTGCCAATGAATTATTTTAACACAAGCTTTCTTTTGCTTAATTCATATTTCAATTACCAATGTAAGGAGGAGCTCACTGATGAATGAAGACTGAGGTTAATTACTATTTAGCGAGTGAGACAAGTTGAGCAAACTCCTGGAAGAACACATCTGTTCTGTCTTGCAAACCTCAAAATGAATTTGAGTGCAAGAAGCCGGAGATGTCATTCTTTGTAAATCTGTTTCGAGCTTCAGTTTATCCTAAAAGCTGTTATCTACATTCAGTAATTCCCACTCTATTCTGATAGTTTTGGAATAATGTACAATTTAATTTTATTAATGCCATATTCTGATATAACCATGATCCATCAAAAATGTTATTTACTTCTGTCACCATTTAATGTATAGTCCCTTGACATATAATAAATTAAACTCACTTATAGTACACAATTTTTGGGTGAATTACCCTGTACATAATTTGTATGCAGCAAACTTCACCAAAAAATACTGCTTTGAAAGCTAGCATCATAACTTAAAACATCCATTATTGGACCTTTATGTACAGATTTTCTCTTTTAGAGAAATGCTTGTTAGAAAATATAAACCCATTGAGTTAAGCTTAGAAGTACTTCAAGTACAATGTTAATATATGTTGCCAGATGTTTTAGTAAAGTATCTGGTCAAACAAGTTATCAGAGTTTGATTAATTCTACAGATGGTTCATCACTACTTGGAATTTATTTTGATTCTAAACAATTAAAGCTGCCTTTCTTTAAGTCCCATCATCGCCACTCAGCAAAGATAGTCCTGGGAGAATTTATATTTTGGGCATCAAATTTTTCAAGGAGAGTCAGGCCCTTTTTCTCTGAAATTAAACTGGTTTGGTTTGGTATGCACCAGAAGACTGCGTTCATAGAAGTTTATTGTACTGGCGCAGTGCTCATCCTTCAATTGACTCCTAACAGCTTTTTACATAATGGCTATAAATCAAACTTGATGAGATATTAACTCTGTAATAGTGTCTTGAAAACATTACCAAATGTCATTGTTGTTCCCATCCAACTCAAAACAGTCTATAAGGTCATTGTCTGTCTCTGCCCAGGGATGCTCTTCTTCATACATTAAGGGAGGAGAGGGTGGCATGTTAAATACAGACTGTGCAGCGTCAGTTAATGTGGTTGGTGATGGTGTTGCCAAGTTTTCACGAGGCGGTAGTATTCCTATCCCTCTGATTGTCAGGTCCAGGTCAGGTTCAATTTGAAATGTATCACCATCTGTGCTGTCATGTGATGGTGATGGACTCAAGCAAACAGGTGTTGTAAATTCAGAGAGGCTTGTCACAGGAATTGAGCTATCAAATGAAATTCCATGGGCATCTGCAATCTCTCGTATACTTTCATCTATTTCATCATTTGTCAACACTGTCATCCAACTGAATTCTTCCTTTATACCACCAGAAAATGGAGCAATTTCTTCCTCCATGAAAAAATCATTATCATCATCATCATCTTGCCTTTCAATCTTAATTTTAACAGGTTTAAACCTCTTTTTTGCCCATGGTTCATCATCTTGATCTTGTTTAGAGAGTGAATCTTTAAGACTGCTTGATGACCTCTTGGATGTTGCCTTTTTACAAGGTTTCAAAGAACTTTTCTTGGATGGCTTTTGTGTGTTTACACCTCTTCTCCTTTTAAACACCCCATCTACAAACATGTCAGCATATGCAGGGTCTATTTTCCAAAAACCTCCCTTCCCAGGCTCATTCTTGTTTCTAGCCACTTTCACAAAGCACTTGTTCAAAGACAAGTTGTGGCGGATTGAATTCTGAAAAGACAACAAAAAAATTCAGAATGAAACTAGACGGTAACTTTCTAACCAAATGTACTTAATTTAACATAATTCAATTTAATTTAACATAATTTATATAGCGCTAAATCCACTAATTGACCGAAGTGCTTTACAATTCATAATATGAAAATAATTAAAAAGATCCCACTGGTAATAAAATATGAATAAATTAAAAAACCTATTTGCAGTCTTATTTATAAAAGTATCACAATAAATGGTATTCTAAATTATCAAAAAGTTAAACATTATATGTTTTTTTAAAAAGATTGGTCTTTAAGTGTTTCTTGAATAAATTAATTGTATCTAAACTTCTAAGATCTAATGGCAGCTCATTCCAGAGTGTAGGTGCAGCAACGGAAAAGGCCCTGTCTCTGTATGTTTTAAGTCCTGACTTATATGTAAAAAAAAAAAAATATCTGTGTATGTGATACTTTGTAAGTCATCATTCAGAGAGAGATGGTAGTCTTCAGGAGCATCCTGTTTTTTTGGCTCTTGTTCATGAAATAAGAGCAGATGCTCTCAAAGGCTAGGGAGAGGGTACTTTCTTTTTTATCCAATGGATTTTGATGCACAACTAGCCATACCACTTATTTACTAGCCAGGTAATTAGCAGCTTCTAAAAAGTTGTTGATTTTATTTTTGAAAACATATTTCTGACACTGATGAGAACAGTTTTGAAGAGAGTATTGTCATTACCAGATCAATGAAATATCCCTTCTGGAAAGAGTCCTAGACATCTAAAAACTCTGTCATATTTTGACTCAATTCTGACAAGAACAACATAAATGAGCGGGACATATGCTGCCTGTCCAATTATTATTCATGCAATGTTATTTTAGCTTTAGGAGAACTGAAATGATTAATTTAACATGCAGTTGGAAGTGTTATTTTTGAGATGGAGAAAAAGGAAAACAATGAAGCAAGAAAAACCTTTTTTGATTGATAAAGTTATATAGAGATCATGTTTTATGTTCTGCAAAAGGTCTGTAAATGGTAATTTATTTAACACATGCAAGAAAGTATGTAAATTACAACTGGGGGGGTTTAAATTATTAATAATGACCCATAAATGTCTTTAAGTAGGCGTAGCTTTTACTCAACATATCATGATATTCCTCTTGTCAATGTTTTTATTATGTTAATGAACTTGCTTTATAAATTTCAAAGCTTGATAATGTACAAGGTATTGATTTCCTAATTTTGAAGGAGGGGCTTTAAAAGAAGATTGCATATATTGCTCCTACCAAAGTAAAAAATTGCAAATTACTACTTTGCATGTTCCGTGTCCCTTTACCAAGGTCATTCTGCATACTGCCCCTCAGGCTACAATTATCACCCTTTATGAAAACAATAGTTATTGTGAAGACAATTTTTTTTTATTGGAGAATTGTAGCAGAGTTTGGTGAGAATAAGAAAATGATAAGTAGGTTAAAAATTGACATGTGGAAATTTCAAAATAGTTTTTCAAACTGGAAAAAAATCAGTAGCCAACAGTTTCAATCATTAGTTTGCAAAATTATGCTTTTGATATCACATCTATTAATAATTGAAAATCTTTTTTTTAGCATCAGAAAACTATGAAAAGGTTCACTTGGCTCAGCTTTTTCATGGAATACAACTAATACATTGTGAACTAGATATGCACCACCCAAGGAGTATAGATCATTTTTTCAAACGATTATATAAACTTCTATTCTTTTCAACCAACATGCGGAAAATTCCATGCTAACACCCAGTAATACCCCAGTGAGATAATGGAAAAATGCATGGAAACTCATTAAATTTGTATGGGACTACCCTTGCACCAAAACATGATTTTTTTGAGGGAAATATTTACTAGAATGCAATGGTTTTGAAGTGAGAGCGTGTCTTTCGGCAAAATTAATTTTCCTTCTGATGACTTTAAGTCATCAGCCGCATACATTGACGTTTAAGTGGTTAGTCACTAAATGGCTTCTCTATTCACTAAGCCAAGCGGAAAATAGAAATCCACCCACGATATTGAATATATTGGTTGATATAAGAAAAAGTAGAAAGAAAGAAAACAGAGAAAACGTTTAATAACCGCATTGACGAACTTTACTCTCGAAAAGTTCTATTAACTAACATATGAAACAATTCATTTATGACTGTCAACGTTCGAAAAGTAGATTGTGAATCGAAAGATGTAGTCAGACTAAGTATTTTTAGACCAAAAAAAAGTTGCTTGGATAAATTTAATGCCTAGTCTGAAATGTTCTATGGGCCTCTTAACTGTAAATTTCTCAAAGTGGCTCTAAAAATCTTCATCATACAATTTTAAAGCAAACTATTTTAATATTCCATTTCGTTATTCACAAGTGATTAAATAGTTCAGCACAAAAGATCTATGACCTGCCTGAATCTTGTAAATTGTCTTGCTGCGAAGCGGAAATTTTTTCTCTCCGGCTTAAATATTCGAGAGACTACCCCGCAAGTGAAGATTCTTCATTTTCGAAGATTAAAGCAAAAAGCTTCATGGAATAATTGCATCATCTTGGGCTTGATAATGAGCACATGAATACGTGATGGCGATATTAATAATCTTCACTTGCCGTTTCTTACTTCCAAACTAGGAAGCCGGTAAAACTTTTCTTTCCTGTAAAACCCACAGAAATTTTAGATGTTAAAAGATTGAACTCATTTACCTGCCATGTGGGATCCGCAACTCGATAATACATGAAGTTTTCTTTGATCCACTTGTAAATTGCACTGAGTGTAATCTTCGTCTTGTTGGTTTCTCTCATGGCCATACAAATTAATGTCGCGTAAGAATAAGGCGGTTTGTGGTTGGTATCGTTTTTGTAATCAATTTTTGGCTCTTTAGAGTGGACGTCTTTAAATCCTTCGCTACTGTCGCTGCGATCGTCGGAGTCGCATGAATTCGTTGACGGGCTTGGTGCAGGAGTTATAGAAGTAGTCGAGGGTGCGATGTCCTGTATGCTAATGCTATGCAGCCATTGAAGATTTGTTAAACTATCGTCTAACGAAGCTTGTTCTTGCTCTTGGTCTGCAGGGTTCTGGGCCTTCCAGTTTGCTGCAAATCTTTCAGCATATGATTGCACTGCAACCGGCATCTTGTTGTTCATAATAACCCGTCGCCGACTAACTTTGATGAATTATTATTCTAAGCAGCTGTCCCGTTTTAGATCTTTTCTCGCGACCGCTAGATCAAGTCCAATTGCTATCGTAGTCGACGTTTGCGATGCTGTATTTCCTGTGTGCGTTGATCAACTTGTCACAGGTTATGGTTTTTCCAGTTGATTTCCCAAGGTAGGCTGAGGAGTCCGTTCTACGCACGTACGAGTGTCAGAGCTGTAACACTGGGGAATTGTAGCAAAAAAAAATGTGGCTTCGGCGATTGTCAGCAATATTCGCCAGCTCTAAGTCTGCGAGGATGATAAAGCCAGAGAAGTTTCGCACTTGTTGATGGATTCCGATTTGAAACAACAAAATATAAAATGATTAAAGCGCTCTATTGATGGAGACAACTTCAGCAGGCAGAGAGAATATGGTCACTTAAGATCGGTGTGAAACATTTCCGTGTCATCAATGCAGGATGTGAAGATGACGGTACTCGATTTTATCCTGTCAAAAAAGTAACCAACAATTTGTTTCTTTCCCACTTAGCAGGTAGAAGCAAACGATCGTTGCAAGCAAGCGTGAGTAAATGTAATGAATGAGCATCGTCTCCGGCTATTATTTTTTGTCTACCTGAATTAATCAAAGTAACAAAGCGCTATCAACAACTTTGTGCGATTTGATTGGACATTGAGTTGCTATGGATTAATCTCGTTATCTGCAGACGCCAAATGCAGGATTTTGATTGGCTCAAGGTTGCTATGATATCACAGTTGTTTGTGTCGTCCATGTTCCAGTGCGTGCGTGAAATCGAGCTCAACCGGAAATGGTTACGAGCTTATTTGAGAAAACAATCACTTAGCAACGGGTTGCATTTCTCTTCCGCTGAAATAAAATGTGTTTGAAGAATTTGCTCCTACAGCATTTCAGTGAAGATTCGCTGTATTAGAGACGTGCTTAGCAATACAAAAGCGTAAGAAATGGAATCAACTACCGACGTAATTTAACCGCAGAAGGTATCAAGGTTAAGTGTTTTCGCGCTCTATTGAGTTGGAAAATTTTGCAATGCCTTGTCTGCCTCATAGTTCATCTCTTCCTGTGATTAGGATGTGACGATAAATCCGAAGATGAGGTTCAAAGTGGTCTTTTTGGTTGTGTTTTGGTGTTTAGATAAAATTCTGAATGCTAAACAAACACAGACTTCAGAAGGATCAAGCAGAAGAACACAAATGACATCCGGTTTTCATTAGCATGTTTTAACACAGATTGTCGCGACCTTCGTAGAATTTTCATCCCACCAAGGTCTCTATGACCACGTGCATGATTCAACACACGAAAACAAAAAAAAAACTGTTTCTTTAAATGTAAAACTTATAAAGCAAAGCAAATCGCTGTAATTTCTTTATATGACTTGTGCGTCAATCTATCGTTCAATTGACTAGAAAATCGTGACATGATTTTACATGAGTACCGCAAGTTGGTACTTAAATTTGTTCAAACATAGATTTGGACTGGGACGTTGTGTGGTTTTGATACTGACACAACAATGTGCAGAATTTCATTTGAGGAATATTGACCTCTCAATGCAATTTTAACGGTACTTTTTAACAACGGAATATTGCTGTACGTCACGCCGGTGCTAACATGCATGCACATGTGTTGCGCAAACTGGCTTTTTATTGTCAGATGTTCAAAGCAAAATCATAATCTGCATAGTGATTGACAATAAGCTTCCTTGTTGCTGTCCAGCAACCTAAGCTATGCTATGGGATATGACATTAATTTATTGGTTATACTCTTTATATATGAGATCATATACAGCGGTAAGTTTCAGGCATTCTGTAGTAGCAGTAGTAGCCTGTGTAGCTGGTTTCGGTGGGCACTCAAGGTGTTTGAGTGATCTGTTTCCCATCGCTTCTATCCTTATGAGCTTTTCTGTCATACCGTAAATTAATTAAAAGAATAACGCCTGACTGATATGATATGAACTAAAATTTGGGGGAACTTTCAATTAACGAATTGAAAATGACATGTTCCTTTTCTTCTTTTTTTAATCATAAGAGTTATAGCACGACTAATTCAGTCCTGTTGTTCTGTTGGCCCGGAATGAAATCAAGAAGAATTAAAAAAACGTAAAATTGAAAGTTTCCCCCAAATTTTAGGTCATGTCATATCAGTCGAATTTACGGTATGACAAGCTCATATTGATAGAAGCGATGGGAAACAAATGACTCAAACGCCTGCAGGTGGCTACTAATGTTACTGCCATAACCAATAAGTATTGCTATATATTTGTTTTCAAAACCTTTCCGCACAGTTTTTACAAATATCTGTCGCTATTGCGTAAATTCGTTAAAATGTGTTCGACATGCCGAACTCCGATGTAATCAAGGAGTTCATATGTAATCAGACTTGAAGTAAAAATAAAATAAGACATTCCGGCAAATTTAGTTAATCGCCGCCGCTCTTTTCTATCTTTCATTCACTTTGTTAGCTTTTGTTCGTTCATGGTGAGCTGATTGGAAGTGGCGATATTAAACTTCTATTCTGCAAAAGAATAGTAAGTTTGACTCGTCTTCGTGGTCGTGCGGACAGCCAAGATTCAGTTTAGAATGAAAACGATTTTATTAAGCACGAAGAGAGGCGCCGGACAGTAAATATTGGCGGCCTTATGATCTATTTTCCCCGCATCTATTTTTCTATCCGACTGAAAAGAAATATCCGTTTTATTGAAGAACAAGTATAGTGTTTATCTTCCCTTTCATGTATTTTCGGCGGATGAGACGATAAGATCTAAGTTAATATCTAGAATTCCAATCAACTAATGTATATTCTTTTATTTCCCACGGCAGTGCTCCGTTCTAGCACTGAGTATAGAAGGTTTCACGGTCGCGGACGTCATCTTGGTAGTGGGGCAAACGCGGCAGAATTTACAGTGAATGTATGGGAAAAATCTTGATTTTGATGCTCGATAACTCGGGGAAGGTTGATATTCTGAAATTTCTGTGAACTGCAAACTAAAGATATTAGCTAAAAGAGTTAACTGATTAAATTTGAAGAGCATCGGTTTGCTGAGAAGCGACAAATCGTCTTTTTAGTTTTTTCATACAAATGCTTCTAAATTTTCCCGCGAACGGCGGCTCCATTTTACAGACAAATATATGAGAAATAAAAATTTAAATATGCGGCTTTCTTTGTAAGAGTACAATTCTTAAATTTGATCGGTTACCTCTTTTAGCTAGCATTTTTAGTTTGTAATTGATTGAAAGGATAAGGATAATTTATTTAATGTCAAGATTACACAGGGGGTGGTCTCCCAATCTCCCGAGCCAGGGGCTCATGATAAAAGTGTTTGACAATATAAAATTATAGTGCTATATATGTATGGATGAGTACGAAGAGCTAATGTTGTTAATGCCTTACTAGTAGTAGTAGGTCAGCAAACTTAGCCGGATTGCTGCGTTCCCGTGCGTTCCGTGTGCGTTCCCTTTGGATTCCCTCAAGAAAGTGCGTTCCTTTATTAATATGCATAACGGTCGAGTCCATGACGTCATCTATTGTTATAACTTAAGGAAAAATGCGTTCCTCCATACTAATGAAGTGTCTAGCTAGCTAGGTAAAAATGCGTTCCTCCATACTAATAAGCATCGCTCTAGAACAATGAAAACAATAAACTTGCCTAAGCTTGCCCTTGCTTACACTTCATTTTCAGTCTTGCCCGCTAATAGTGAACCCGGGTCGAAAACTCTATTATCTTCAAAATAAAAGCGCAAATTTTAACGAAAGCCTCATTCCTTTATTC
>CM042751.1:31835339-31850339 GCA_022496165.2 Catalaphyllia jardinei
GAATAAAGGAATGAGGCTTTCGTTAAAATTTGCGCTTTTATTTTGAACAGATAATAGAGTTTTTCAACCCGGGTTCACTATTAGCGGGCAAGACTGAAAATGAAGTGTAAGCAAGGGCAAGCTTAGGCAAGTTTATTGTTTTCATTGTTCTAGAGCGATGCTTATTAGTGTGGAGGAACGCATTTTTACCTAGCTAGCTAGACACTTCATTAGTATGGAGGAACGCATCTTTTCCTTAAGATGACGTCATGGACTCGACCGTTATGCATATTAACTAGGGTATCTAAAAGATAGTAATGCTGCGGCACATTCTGTTGATAATGACATATTTTACGTAGTCATTGATCTATCTGCGCGTTCCAAGTCTCACATTATAACCTTTATTTCTTTAAGTCGTGTCAAGTCGTGGTGTGTAACTTAAAATCTGTCTCCTTGTATGTTTCATGCATTATGACCAATCGATGGCGAGGGGTGACAAGGGATCGAGACAATAAAGCACATACACATACACACACACAGGATACACCTCCTCCCTCCCCCCCCAACTTTTGTAGGACCAGAAATTTCAGTTATATATTCTGTACAAGTACGCATTAAGTCTAGAGTGTTGACAGTATTGAAAATGCGTCGATCGCTAGCCTGCGAACTATTTCCGGCTATCGCTTGTCTCTGCTGGCGGCACCAGTGACAGCCGGAAATACGTCTGCGTTCGCAGGCTAGTCGATCGCCGGATATGTGAAACTGCTAAAACTTAAGTTTAAATTCATGTTTGGATGAAAAGGAATTCATCGTAGCATATATGAAATAAGCGTGTTCTACAGTTTCCGTTTGTTTTAAATATTCTACAAGTTTTTGTAACGACGATTTCTCTTCATCTGATTTAAGAATAAGACCACGGAGCGAGACTGCTAAGAAATGACATACTGAGTTTAAAATAAGATGTGACAATTAATCGTCCAGACCCGGGCGTTTAGATTTTTACCGCAAACTTTCACATACTGCATTAAAAACAAAAGCAATAGTTGTGAAAGTCAATCACGCTCTTCTGCACATCGTTTTACAGGTAAATCAAAACAAAATTTCAGTGGAATCCACGCGAAAAGACTGTGTGACATCCTCGTGTTGTTGGTGGAACAGATTTCCAAATTGTCTGCAAGAAAACAACAACGACACATTAATACATATGACGCATCGCTGGTGATCGTGACTAAAGTACATGGTGATCGTAACTGTTTGGACATGAATTGATACACATCAACCTCCTCTTTACCAAATCCAAATAAACGAAAGATGTGGAAATTGCAAGAGTAGAAAGCTGACTTATAAATTCTGAACTGATACGCACATGTCTCTAGAATCGAATGTGACAGACTCTGATAAGGACCAGCGGTGAGGACGCGTCCGTGGCGATATGTGAAAATGCTGAAGTTTTAGCTTAAATTCATGTTTGGATGGAAACAAATCGATCGCAGCAGATATAAATTAGCGTGTTCTACGGTTCTCGTTTGTTCTAATTATTCTACAAGCTTAAGTACCGGCGATTTCTCTTCATTAAATTGACGCACTAAGTTTTAAATTAATGTGTGACAATTAATCGTTCGTTCAGGTAATTCTGCATTAACGACAACAGCAAGGGTTGTGAAAGCCAAGCACGACATCGCTCACATCGCTTTACAGGTAAATTAAAGCAAACCATAACCACTAACCTTTCTCAACTGCAATCCACGCGAAAAAGGACGCCAGCACAACGGTGTCACAACCTCGTGTTGTTCGTGTACAGGAGCAGTCGTGGCTCAATGTATTCTTGTAGACGGCGCAATACATTCTGGTAAAAAGACGCAATGCATTCTGGTAAACAGGCCGCAGTGCATTCTGGTAAAAAGTGATAAATTCGAGAATTCGTACTCCCTTTTATATTTCTTCTTAAATCCTGTTTGTGTTGCTGCTCGCTCGCTACGCTCGCTGCGTAGCAATAAAGGGAACGCACACGGAACGCAAGGGAACGCAGCAATCTGGCTAAGTTCCCTGACCTACTACTACTCTTGCTAGTTAAATTAGGAATAACGTCTATCTATTAAAAATAAAATAATAATAATGATAATAATAATAATAATATTAATAATAATAATATTAATAATAATAGAAACTGTAGAATGTCAAACTTCCTCGAGTTATCGAGCATCAAAATCATGATTTTTCCCATACATTCACTGTAAATTCTGCCGCGTTTGCCCTACTACCAAGATGACGTCTGCGACCGTGAAACCTTCTATTCTTAGTAAGAATTACAACAGTAGTCAGATAGGGGGTTTACTAAATTTTTGTTATTGGTTGTCATCTCTTCGTATAAAGGGCGTACCATAATTTTTTGGCCTGAGTTCTTAGATTATTTCTTTTTAGAAAATTGTAGAAACGACGGGGCTTTTGGGCTAAATTATAGATGTGTTTCTTGTTGCGATTTTTAATGCTTGCTGTGAGCCATATAACGTTTAGTTTTGTGCATATATGATTCCACATAGTTGATAAAAAGAGCACTGAAGACGCGGGTTTCTGAGCACAAGAAGGCTGTCCTGATGTTCGAAAGTAAGTCCAAACTTGCGTGCCATGTTCACGAGCATCACCATCATATGGATTTTGAAAACGTTGAAGTCGTCGGACATGAGGCACATTACCATCAGCGGCTTTTTCTGGAGGCTTGGATGTCCGTAAAAGACCCGAACGCTGGGAATGATCCCATGGCCATCCTAGAAGTCTACAACTAACAAGTGCCTTGCACACACTTAAACTCTCTCGACTCGAGTCACGCGCATGCAGCACGCGCAACGTTTCAATTTAAAAGTTTTTAAATTTCAACTGATGAAGGCTTAAGAGTTGCGGAAACGTCTTACTATATATACAAGTCAGTGACAAAAACAACACTTTTACCAACTATGTCATCTCCTGACTACAATCACTCTATTTTTAAACATGATTCCAGATATTTGTATTGCGTTTGGCCGCTAGATCATGCGTGAAAATGTGCGCGTGACCAGTGCACAGATGGATGCGTGCACATGACTCCGTGCATGTCTGTGTTGGCTAAAAAGTTTCCGTTATCCAATTAAAAAAATGTTTGTTTACCCCCTGAGTTACGATGAGAACCTAGAATTGTTTCGTATTATGTCAGTGATGAGACTATTCACAGACTCTACAGTTTTATCGATCAGCTCCTGAGAAATACGATAGATTGTTCTGTATTACGTTTTGAAGTTGTCTTAAGAATTTGGATTGAAGCTCAGTCTTCGTATGGTGTTCTTTTTCTCCGTAGCCTGCAATCACACCCTCCATCCCTATATGCCTGATCGCAGGTTATTTTCTCCGTGACTTGTTTGTCCTGAGCTTTTCGAGCACTAATATGATTCGTTATTATTTCCCGTGCTGGCTCTGGAAATTAAAGCTGGGGGCTAGAATAATTTTTTCATTATAATCAAAGGCCAGAATATACTCTTCTCCTAGTAACTTAACTTAGGTTATCAGCGCTACTAAAGTGAACTCAGATGCGCGTGACCGATAAATGCGTTGACAAATTAGTTCCAGCTTCTCAGTGCGTGTACTCGAGTGCCAACCGTTTTTCTACAATTTAGAAAAATGAAAATCAGAGTTCGATTTTCAATTTTCAATTTCCAAGAAAATGAAAACATGAAATTTCAATTTTCAATCTACAAGAGCAACAAACATTAAAATTGGATATCGATTTTCAATTTTTAATTTTCAATTTTTAATTTTCATAGATGCCAATTTTCCACTTTCAATTTTCTGATTAGAACAAGGAATATTTATTTCTGGTTCGTGGTTCTTACTTTCGGTAAGTCGGAGAAAGCTTGGGACGAACAAAGACCGGAAGGCAATTAAAACCAATGACAGTGAATATAAAGAAACTGTTCGTGCGCTTTTGTTGTGAAAGACTCCATCAACGCGCGCCTCCCCCACTCACCCTCCCTCACTCACCCTCCCTCACTCACCCTCCCCCCTCCCACCCCGCTCTTTGTGCCACGGTAGGGATAGGTCCTACGGTTAACTTATTCAGGCGACTGAAGAGGTAGCAAGTTACGTCAGAGAGGCTGAGTTCTTCTATGTTGGAGGTAACATCTAGCAAACGATGAGTGAACAGCAGGGGGAAAGAAGGAAAAAGAAGAATGCCTCATACAATTAGATCACGGGTCCTCTGCCCGTAGTCCAGAATCTGGATTTTTTTTTCTCATTTTTTGACGCAATTTGGATATAGTGTCATTTACAAATTGATTCCGAAACTGTCAAAAGCATGTGTATAGTTGACGCAGTTGTAAGGAGTCCCCTAGAGTATATCTGTCAGTTGTAATGTTTATTCGTAATCTTCTGATAAATTCCCATAAGAAAGATTCTGATGCTCCACCGATTTTTTCAATGAATTTTTTATTTCTTAACGGACGTAGAAAGTAAACATGTCGCATTCGTGGGAAGCAACGAAGGGTGGCAGGCGACTCGAGAAGTAAATGAGTCAGGAGTTCTATTTTTGCTTTTTGCCCCGTTTGCCAAAAACATAAACGCGTGAGCGCAGGTCAGGTAAGATAATAAAAGTAAAATCAGAGCGACTTCCGTTGCTGAAAGCTCGCAGCTTGATGCACGAATCCACCTTGTTGAAACGGGCTCAGTTAAGTTGTCTGCCACTTCACTGCTAATCCACCATCTTCCAATTCCACTGGTCTAAATTGTCTGCCAATTCGAATTAAAAATTAAGTCAGCAACGGGAATCAGTGCATAAAATCAGTTAAATGTTCTTACCAATTGTCCAAAAACAATTTTTCTAGCTGTGTTAAAAAACATTATAAAATTTGCACCGAACACTCACGTAAAATTGTAAAAAATGTTTTACACATCTAATATTTAGAAGTGAATAACTTGTTATGTGACTTTTCAAAGGGTACCAACTTGGCATCATACCGTATCTTTAGTCCAAAAAAATTCACACGTTAATCCTTTGTCAACAGGATCACAGGTGTCTCCTCAGCCAGTACAATGATGTATACTACAGCGATGTACAATGGAAGCGCTCTCAACTGACACCTCTACTAACGAGTACCTTAACAAAACCCCGTTTGAACTCCTAGACAAACTCGGTCATTCTCGTTAGGGGCCGCGGACACTTGGAGGCCGATCTATGTACCGTTGCAGTTATGTCCTATATGGCAGACATGTCCTCTGACGTCATAGGATATACTGAGCCAATCATATCATGGGTTCTATCTAATAATACGCAGCCATAAGACTGGTAACTGATCTCCGTTCTAAGAAGACACTGTCACAACGCAATTTCATTGGAAGAAACAACGACACATACAATTGGTCAAAACGTTTAAGACATATCTGTCAACGCAGGACACAACTGCAATGCTACAGATCTAGACTTTTGCTCTTTTTTAACCAACCCCAACGAGCTAACTGCCTGGAAAAAGGCATGGGGCGACCTTTTTAAATCTCTGCCCCAGTTCCCAACGCTTTAAAAATGGCGGCTGTATTCTTTCGAGCGCCCGTTGTGGAGAAAGGATTTGTTATAAACGTACTTCAACGGCTTATAACACCTGTCAGAATGCACCTACAAAGGAGGGTATGTTTCAAGTCAAAGCTAATCTAAATACGACGACGTGGTGTGTTATCTAAAAGTTTTGAAGATGCGCTGTTTATAATTTAGGCTTAAACTTCAATTCAATTAATTTTAATAGTTTATCTGTCTCTCCTTGTCAGAGAATCACAGGGCGAAGCAAATTTAAGCGAGTGTTACTTCAGGGTTTTTGTATTCATACATATGATTGAGGTCTGGACTGAGCAGGAAGAGTTATACTATTTCCCTCATTCACCCGCAAGTTGTTCTGAAATGAGCGACAGCTCATTGACAGCTGCCACCACCAAGAGGAAGAGAAACAATTGGAGCACTGCAGTCAGGCTGGACTGGCACAAGTTCCTTTGTTTTGGAAGTCTCACTGTTTAACTCGCGTCCCAGCATTTTTATAATTAATTCCGTACCATGTTACTGGATCATGCAACCGGCCTATTCAGCATGGTCTACAGGAGGTTATAGTTAAAAATATCGATCGTGAAACAATGGAGACAAACAATCTTAGTAATATTTTCTTGGAGTGTGTCTGTTTCTTAAATCCTAGTATTAGAATCCTTTTAGTAGGACTTAACCCTGGAAAGAAGCATTTAACAAATAATAATAACAATAAGAATAACAACAATAATAATAATAATAATAATAATAATAATAGTAACCTTTATTAACAAGTTCTTAAACAATCTTAAATCTACAATTTAATATATATGATCTACTTCTACTACTAAGTTTTCAGAAATTATTATTATAATACAATAAATTAAGAGGAGGCCTCCTTTGAACTGTTGCACAGATAAACCAAGAGCTAAAAAGAACATAATTTGATGGTGCATTAGTCAAAAAATTCACCCTCTAATCAATAGATTTCTTTGTTTTTTTGCTAAACAGAAAATTGATAAAGAAAATGATCCATCAGAAGAAAATTAGGGGTCACCAAATTTCCAAGAGAGCTAAAAAAATCCAGCCAAAGCTAATTAGCGGTGGCCATCTGCCCTATCATTGCTCATTTTATTACTTAGTACACACTCGATGTATCACATGCCATGTGAATTTGCATGCGCAGTATTTGAGCAAACATCCTAAAATTTAAACACTCTCTGACAGCTCAGGGAAGCAATCTGCCATTTTTCTCAAAAGATCATGTTTACAATAATGCATGAGCTGAGTAGTATTTGCAGCAGAACAAATTTAGATGGTGTCCTCACATGAGCAACTATTTGTACGTCACGTGATTGGCTCTCACCAAACAAAAAGGAAAGGAAATAATGCATTGAATGAAAAAATAAGTCAACAGATTGACAGATTGTAGACCTAAGACAATCGGCAAAATGATGTACCACCTGATGTGAACAGTTGTTGTAGTGAAACATGTCTCATTCACAAACACACTTGATATGAACACAGCTATAGTCCAGGACTTCTGACAGGGTGCGATGAAAAAATGAAAATTATGCAAAATTTGCAGGGCAGATTATGCGATCAGAAAGGCCAATTACGCGATTAAAAATGTAAATTATGTGATTTTTTTTCTGAGCAATTTTAAGCTTGTTTTTTTAACGTTTCAAGATAAGAAAAGCACTTTTTTGCTCCCCAGATGACATTTTGAGCACAAAGAAACAGTTGTAATGCATCTTGATCGACATAAACTGGGATAAATACAAAAAAATGAGATCTTCTGCACTATCAATGCACCAGGTGAAAAGTTGAAGGACACAGCTAATATACCAAATGAACGGTTAATAATTGATATTCCTGCATGCTACGACTAGCTTCTTATGCTTTGTTTTTATGTGCAGTATTATATTTCTGAACACAACAAACCAACTTTTTTAAATTTATTTTGCAAGGATCATCAAAAAAAAAAACAAAATTGAAATTTTAGTATTTTAAAACTTCATCCAGCTTCACAACAATATTATTCAATCCATAATAAGCCAGTCCGATCATAAACTTATATAACTACATTGTAAAAGATGATATACCACATCCCAGTCCGTCAAACTCACATCTGATCTCATAATGGTATTGAATTACAAAACTAGCTTGAACATAACAAAACAGTCTTTCTCCCTGTAGACCTAAGTTACACAAACTTATCCATGTGTTTTTATCAGCTTTCAACGAAAGAAACTACATTTTGCCGAAAAACTGCCAACTTTGCTTATTTTTCATCATTCCAGTGATGTGTTTATATCAGCCATTCAGATTGGCTAATTTGAAAAAAGGGCGTGTTTGTGTTACACCAAATTACACCAATAGGTGACTCTTTAAGAATGAGACTTGTACCAGGCTCTTGACATGCAAAAGAACGCCTTTCTGAAATCAAAGGTGACATAAGTTTTTAAGCCTTTTCTAAATCATCTTAAAAATCACATATTTATGCAGGAACTCGTATCGAACTAGTTGATTTTTGTTTTATTTTATGAATGTTATGCGTTCTCTTGTGAATTGGTGCGAAATCGCACCATCAAATAATAGTCTAATAAATATTAGTATAAATCTACTAGCATTCTATCACAAATGACGTTCTCTGATTGGCTACGCTACTCGCGTTCTATTCTGTGATAGTGAGTAGTGTAACAGTGTGCACTAGAGGCCACTTCTTTGTGTCTGTGAAGAGGATTTAGATGAAAGTTTTGAACGTCTAGTAGATTTATACTAAAGCAATTAGATTATTCACTCTCGATTTCTATGAAATATATTATAGAAATCTCCAGCTCATAATCTAATTGTTAATTAGATATATTTTTATTGCAGGTTTACATACTGTGTACCCAGTTGGTGACAAAATCAAGATTTGTTCCTCCATTGCTTGCTCTTGGTTGGTGGGGAGCGTCCAAACCTCAGGAAGAACACACTTCTGCTATGTCAGAATCAATAAAATTGAGTCAGTTAGAACTTGATATAAAGACAGCAGATGAATTGTATGATGACAACAAAACACATGAACAGTACAACTTACTTCTCAAACACAAAGATTCGCAAAATGCTGACATAGAGTGGAGATTAGCTAGATCATGTAGAATGCTGGCAGAACTGAGCAAAGATGACAACACAAAGAAAACATTGACATATAAAGCCTTGCAACATGCTGAACTTGCTTTGAAGCTTGATGACAAGAACTTTGCTTGTCATAAGGTTAGTAATTATACCTTTTAGCCTTCCATATAACTTTCACTTTTACTTTATCGGTACCAGTCATAATGATAATCATTGTCATTAATGACTATTTGTGGGTCCTTTCTGGGAGCGACTTGAGAATACCCGGCCACAATTGCGTGACATTGAACACTTGCTCCTGTAGTCCTGCAGTCATGTTGTAATCATTAAAGGAAAAAAATTATATTATGAGTTAATGAATGTCAGGCCTGTAAAACTATTGCTTCCACAGTCCTGCAGTCCCGATGTTGAATAATAATGAAAGTAAGACAAATGAAACTATTGTTCCTGCAGTCCTGTAGTGGGAAAAGAAAGAATATATTAAATGGTCATAGAACTTGTGCTCCTGCACTTCCGCAGTGGAAAAAAATGAATATTAAATGGTCATAGAACTTGTGCTCCTGCAGTCCCACACTGGAAAACATAGGCACGCAGGCATGCAAGAGTTATTTTTTAGGAATAACAAGTCCAAGTAGTAATGAATAATGCTTGTCAGTCAATGGTGTTACCAGTCTGGTCCGTTAAAAGTGATTGGTCAGTAAAGCCTTCGTGGTAATGGCTGCAAGACTCGTGTTAAGTTTGTCATCGGTCATTGGTCGGTTTCGATCCATCTATTGTTGTTAGAAGTTCGTTTGTCGGTTTTATATCGTCTTGGATAAGTCATTTGTAAGGCACCTGCACTTGCTGACATCTGTTAAGAGGATTTTGTTGTAATTTAGTGTACCAGCTTTTCAGATTCATTCGTTGAATAGTTTGTACTGTAAGTTCTCGCTGTAACTCCTTTCATAATTTGAAGTGGTTTTTGACGCCAACAGAATAAGAACATGCTGTTCTGTGACTCGACCTGCCAGATATGATAATCTGATAATTAGATTAGTTTTTGTTTATCTGTGAAATGATAGTTAGTGTTTTGAAAAAATCTTTCTTCTTCCATTTTTTCTTAGATATTTATCTCCAGCAGTGAAGAAAAAGAACATTGCCCTTAAGTTTTCAAGAAAACAAGATTAGAAAAACAAAAGTATCATGTTACAAACGTTCCTGTGAAAAGTAAGATTGTCACGTTTTTACTAGTCAACGTATAATTGAGTTTAACTCAGTTTATAACAAGCATGTTCTGATGCTAACAATGATCGTAGTTTTTTTTCGGTTTTGTATTAATATCGATATCAAAACCAAGAAGATGTTATGAACGGTAACCCTGAAAAAAGAAACACACATGAAAAACTGTATAAATATTACAAGACGCCAAGAAATAGCAAACAAGTCCTCACAATTTATATAATTGAATTTACTCCCTTGTGAAAAACAAGGGTGTCAAATTACCCTTTGTAACTAAAAAAAAAAAATACCTCGTTATATTTGCATACAAGAACAAAACAATTGTCACTTCCACTTTTTTTCTAAACGTTAAAACTGTTTCTAATCTAAATAGTCTCGTCTCCTCTAAAACATGTCCTTTGAACTAGGAGCAACGTTTCGTGACCTCTAATTGAATTTAGTTTACTTGTTGTGAAGTATCAAGTTACCCTTTGTAACCTGAAATAAAAATTCTCTCGACTCTGGAGCACTATTTAGGTTTCACTACAACACACAAATGATTTGAACCTTGTCACAACCTCTTTACATTCCGGCTAGTGCATTCCGCCCCCTTAAATACAATTGTTCCTACCATAGCAACCACGTCAACATTACTAGTAGAGTGGCTAACACTCATTTAATTCAAAACCTTGTAATGGGAGAAGCTCACCCTTCCTCGCGTGCTTGCAGTTATATCCCAAACACTACGTATGTTTCTTTTTCTTTCACTGATTATCCAATTGCTAAAGACTATCAGACATACATACGTACGTACGTACGTACATACATAAGAACCATTAGAATTGTAAAATCGTTGCAGAATAATTTCTTTTTGTTCTGTTGACGAAATTAATCGTAGTTGTGACGAGGTTCAAATCGTTTGCGTGTTGTAGTGAAACATTTCTAATGGTTCTTGTTTACTACCCCAGAATCCTCAGCCTAACCCGCAGAAAATGTCGAGGTAAACCCAATATATGAATACTTCCTCCTCTTTTACAGAAGAATAAATATGGCCCTTCTCAACTGTCTCGGGATCATCTTCTCAAATACCATTTACCTTTATAACAGGAAATTTGATTGGTTTTTTAATAGTAGATCCAATCTGATTGGTGTGACATACATACATCTCTCACTGATCCTCTGATCCACTGAACCATGATCCACTGAACCATGATCCACTGAACCATGATCCACTGAACCACCTGTCCATAGCATATCCAACGCACTGACTAAGAGGTATTTTTTATAAAAAAATAACTCAAAGATTGAATATTAAATAGTTCCTGCAAAGTGAGTATTAAAACTCCAGGTTTTGGCTTATGGATTATAGAACAAGGTCTTTTCATGTGTAGTGCACTTGTTTTGGCTGATGGATTTTAGAACGAGGTATATTCATGTGCAGCACGCTTGTTCCATCTACACCTAAAGTATTTCCCTTTTGTTTCCATATGCAAATATTTATTGACTGCGGGACTATGGGAGCAGGCATTTAATGTGACGCAATCGTGGCCGGGTATTCTGAAGTGTAGCCCTTCTTCTGTAACACAGCACTACGTGCTGAAGACCTAAGTCAAAAAAAACAAAAAAGGAAATAGAAATAAAATAAATAAAACGTTTATTTCAACATGATAAGAGTTAAAGCTACAAAGCTTTTGAGGTAGTTTATGATGCTGAACTAAAAGACATTAAGTCACTGATAATTCATCAAGTTAAAACAAAGAAAATCACAACCGTGAAGGAAGTTTGGATACCTGGTCTTAATTAGCATAGATTTTGATGATTTTGTTTTTCTGTTTACTCCTTAGTTTTTGTTTCGATTAAGAAGATATATCAAACACCCGGGACAGTGTTTCATCGACTATCCAAACACCTCGAATTTTGTCAAAAATACTCCTCTGTGCATCGTATTTTCAACTCTCTTCTCTCTAAATACAAAGCTAAGATCAAAGTATCACTCCAGGACCTTAAAATATTAATTCAAGGTTCTAAAAATACACATAATCACTATAATCTCTATATTGGTATGTGGATGTACTTGACCAGACAAAAATAAAGGTTTTAAAATATTCCTTGGTAATAAGAAGTCTATTAATTTTCTTAAAATTTAAATTATCTTAGATCAGTGTTTACCTCATTAAAATGAGGAGTCTATTTAGAGTCATCTGGCTTTAGAGGTATTCCTCAGTGTTAAGCCTCCATCATTGATAGATTTAATACAAACAATTTCTTGAAGCAATTAATAAAATAATATAAAATAAAAGCCATGATGAAATAGAAATTGAAGTTGCTTTGTTGTCTCCTACAGTGGTACGCCATTGCCCTTTCCATTGTTGGAGACTATGAAGGAACAAAAGCTAAATTAGAAAATGCAAAGATCATGAAGAAACATTTTGAGGTAAGATGCAACACAGATAGCAAGGCTGCACTATTAAACTCAGTATATGTTAACTTGCATAACAATCCATTGATGCTCGTACATCATGTCAGCAAAGTTTATTTTGCATTGCCATTGCTATTGGCAGTGTCATAAAATGATTGATATATCCTTTTAGCCATAGTTAGTAGCTATGTTTTAGCTGTGAATTAATGAGTTATGGTGTACTTGGGAAGTTCAGAGAATGAGATCACTCAAGAAGCCAGAGCAGCTCTTGATTGACAGTGCCTCTTCTCCTGAGTTCTCCAAAGAAAACTCAATGATGCATGTTTATTAATGCATTTCTTGTTTGGGTTTTAAAGAACACAAAGACTGCGTTACAACATAAGTACCGGAATGTAACTCATGCACACTGTTGCATAAATAAACATTGTTATATATGCATTTTTTGAGTCACAGAATGCGATATCCATTAGTGTCCAGACCTTCCATTTTTTGGTTCTTTATTCAACTGGACAATAATTTACAGTATATCTTGTGGTGCAACCTTTTATAGGGTTCATTATACTGCAAGGTTTATATCTTTGACCAAAACAAGATTTATGTACATTTCTGTGACTTGAAAAACATGTCTTGCCGTCAATCTTAATATATTGATTCAACAATGATGGCATGAAGTCGTCGAAACATTGCGCTACTTTACTTACGTTCATTTTCTTTCTTGAATGGAAACATGTACAGTGATAAAGATTTTTTTAAATTGAACCTCCCCCCCTTCACCCCTCCGGAAATTCCATTTTAGTGTCATACTTTCCTTCAAAAAATTGGACTTTTGAAACCCCCCTCCCCCTTGGAATTTCCATTTTCTGGAACTACACAATATTGCTGATATAGTGCCAAAAGCTGGAACAGGCTAGACTGAGCGGTGCCAAGAGACTACAATGACTTCTCATAAAAAGTCACAGAAATACTGTGAGGAGGAAGCAGAGTATGAACCTCACCCAGATAGTATAACAAAAGCCTAGCAATATTGAGCAGTGGATTATCTGAGCACAGACCAAATGGAAGTGTATGTGTAAACTTTGTGTGTAGAGGACACAAATCTTACGATCACGTGAATGGACTGGAACAATAAGCATTCTCTACCTGAGATGTTACTGTTTTATGAGACTTGTTCCCATAAATAACAGTGTCCACCTTTTCTTACTGCTCCGCTGAAAATGGTTCTTTAAGAATGTCACCACTGACTCTGTGGCCAAGTGCTTAAGATATAGGCCGCTATGTTCCGAGCTAGCATTTCTTTTTCATAAGCAAATTAACGTGAAGGTTTGAGTAGAGAATATTAAGAAGGGACATGCACGCGTTGATTATTGGAATTTGAAGATGAAATAATTCACCTCGGTTTAACCGGAATGGAAGCACATTTCAGTGGCGCTTAAGTTTCTCAGCATCGACCAAAGTCCGATCTTTAGATGGAGTGTCCAAACCTTGCCACAGGGTGTCCATGAAGGTTAAAAAAAATTGTCTGAATCAACATCAGAGGAGGCTTGTTTCTTATTAGATTATATTGTGTCAAAGAAACAAGACTAACGGAAACGTAAGAGTCTGAAAATGAACATGGTAACCTTTGACGTTAAGTTCTTGGCGTTTTTTCCGGTGTGCTAGCTGACTGTCAACGCTGGCAAGCTTTAGGACTTTGAGGCCTAACAGAGAGAGTTGTCATTTAGGAGTGTACCGTATCAAAGGCCCAGCGACAGGGACCATCACTGCAGGATCGGCAAACACTGGAAGCAGTCGGCCACTGAGTTTGTAGCGTGAGATGGGACGATCGTGGACAGGCTCATTTCATTCTTATGACAATTGATCCTCCGCCTTTGATAAATCCTTTTGAATGAGATACCAGCATCTTGAAGATCGCGTCCTAAAACAGTTTAAAGCTAACATTCATTCCTTCCTGATTGATATCCTAAAACTGCATGATGATTACATTGGTATTCCCCATATCCTGACTCTGTTTTAACAGAAGACTTTTATGTCTTTTGACTTGTTACTTTTTCTAGTGTAGAAGGTATGTAAGTTATACGAGTCGGGATTCATCGGTGGCGAGGCAATTAAATCTGATGCAACTGCATTGTTTCAAAAGATGATGTCAGAAAGCAGCCAAAACTTTCCCGGGCGCCTTGCGTGAAGTGGACTTGCCCTGATTCAGGTTCTATGCAGACACCCAGGCCACTGGTGATAATTTATGCAGTTGTGTACAGAGATGTTATTCAAACTGATTAATATATGACTATTAGGATGTTATTTATCTTTACAGAAGGCAATTGAATTGAATCCAACGGATCCCACCTCTCAGCATTTACTTGGTCTCTGGTAGGTAACTCGTTTTTAACATTGAAATATTGTTGTTGATTCATCTGTTTAAGACTGTTATTGACCTGAAGCTGGCCGAAGTCATAGTGCATAGTTTTGTGTCATAATAATTAGTGTTGATGAGCGATCAGCTGACGAACATATTACGTCATGGACAAAGCAGGGAATCACGTGTCGGACAATCCGCTTCTCATAAACAAGAGTGCAAGAAAACCTCTGGCACCCTGGGTATTTCAAGAGCAAAATACGTTTTATTGAGGAGAAGTTCTCGTGAAACTATCAGCTGAACACGTTCATGACTTTTTTCAGCATGCTTTGTTAACAGATTGGTCAAAATATCTTCTCTTGTTAATTTTCCATATTTGTATGAAAATAAAATCTAACGCGT